>JBAMBJ010003077.1:0-244701 GCA_037043495.1 Drosophila recens | reverse complement strand
TTTTTAATATAAATTAAACTCAGTTACTTTTTTAAAATTGAAAGAAAATGATTTTTAACAACTTAATAAAGTGTTTGCATATATAGAAAGAAAGAAATGTTAAATACAAAAAAATTAATGAAGAACTAAATATAGAGTTGGAGAAAAAGGAATAGAGTGCGTAAAAAACTATAAATGTTTAGTAAGAAAGACAAACAGGAAGAAGTTGAAGAAATAGCAAAAATCACCATATAATCTACTTTAATAAAATAAATATTTATTTATCTTAAAAAACTATTTATCTCGATAAACAAAGAACTCGTTTAGTGCGGAAGTTGATTTTAGAGCTCACACACCACACCCCCATTAACCACAACAATAATAACAGCAACAACAACAAGTTGCATGGCTAATGCAGCGGAACTAAACGATTAACGCCCCAAAACTGTATGTGAGTTAAAGCCAACTTATGGGTGTATGAGCCAGAAAGAATATTTAGGTATTCGTATCGCACATTCTAATGACTTTATTATGAGCAATGCAGGGCAATAAGTTGTTGTTGTCAGTGTTGTTGTTGTTGTTGTCAGTGTTGTCAGTATTGTTGTTGTTGCTATTGCTGCACCCAGCTTAGAAATGACGTCAGGGGTGTGCCCATAGTCAAAGTCGTCGTCGGCTTGGAGCCTTTTAAGTATGCCGTAAACTGAAATGAATACGAGTATAAGTATAAGTACACTCAGAGAAAACCCATATTTTCAGCCAAATTGAGTCAGATTTTATGGCTCATTAGATTTATTTTAAGTAAAAGTAAACATAGTTAAACTTAATACAAAAATAATTAACTTTAAATACGCTTTAAAAATGCCATAGTTAGTTTAATGTGAAAATTATAGTATATCTTTTAAAAATTCGACAAATTTAGTAAAATTGTATTCATATTAAATATGTTTTATATAATTTTGTACTATTTTGTTCATCTAAAAATTAAAGATTTTTATATGGTTTAATTAAATATTCGATAAAATTATTGAATTCAAGTATGTTGAATATTTAAATCAATCAAAGTGCAGATATAAAAATTAAAGAGTTTTCTCTGAGTGTACGAGAATTCGAATCTCGAGTACTCGACGAGGGCAGGCCAATGTTGTACGACTGTAGATCAGTTGACTTTGCTGGCTTTGACAATTATTTATGGTAATAAATAGAATCGCAAGCGTTACACGTAAGTTAAGCTGGATCTATTCTTGACTTGGCATTAAATTCCCATTCCATTCCAAGTCCCACTTACAATCCCACTTCCCAATCTCAATCTTAATTCGCAAGTCTGCATACAACTGTAATGCGTCTCTAATTGCCGCACTCTGCCGCGAAAATTTCTATAAAATTTAACGAGTTAACAACGATTTGTGGTGCATGCAAATTACCACGGGACATATTGAAATGTTGAAACGTCATTGAGTGCAACTGGCAATTTAAAGCGTGCAATTTATAAAGCCAACTGTCGACTCGTCCCACTGTCCCACAGTCCCGCCGTCCCGCAGTCCAGTTCATTGTCAGCCAAACAAATGGCCAATGTCTCATTAATGCCACACAATGGAGGCAGCCAACGGCGACGGCGACTGCGACGTCCCGCTGCGTCCAAAATATGCAACATTCATCAATCACACTGCAGTCCAAGTCTTGGCCAGGAATGAGAATGAGTTCACGCGCTGCACTTGAGGTCGACATTTGAGCGCCAACTGCGAGCTCTAACTGTCTTTGTGTCTTGGCCCGCTCTGCTCTGCTCCGCTCTGTGCCTTTTAGCCATATTTTTGGGGCTTGGATTGATTTGCTTTGGCGCATTTTCAAGTCAATTACACATATTTGTGGCATTTGTGGCACTCAAATATTATGAACAAGTCAGAACTGTTCAGTCGAGAGAACTCGACAGTCAGATACTCGCAAAGAAGACAATACTGAAAATTCAAAATCTATAAAACCTTTTCTTTATATGTTACAATGAAAAAAATGTAATTTAACTTGGATTTTCCAGTAATTTTTATTATACTTATTTATGGATGAAGAATAAGCTAAAAAAAATATATATGATGATTATCACTGAGTGCTAATGCATTAAATTATGTCATTTTATTATAACATACATTAATTTTAACAACTTTTGATTATTTTGATAAACAACCATAAGATTAAATTTTCACATAACAACTTTTAGTTTTTGAGTTTTGATTCATGCAAAAATTCTCTTATTTCATAGTTTTAAAATAATTAAAATTTTCTTTTTTATAATTTTAGACGATATTTTCAATTTTCTTCAGATTTTTCTCACTGTTACATACATTGTCTCAAAGCTATTATACTTCTATACCCTTTAGGTGCAGAGTATAACAAACCATGCGGTGGGTCGCCGAAAAGCGCTCGTAGGTGTTACTTGTCTGTCTGTTTCGCTATGTTTTGCTATTCCTATTCCTATGCCTAATCCCCTCTAACCCTTTGTCTCTCTCTCTTTCTATTGTGTTTGTGTTGCATGCCACAACAAAGCTGCATGTGTCCGCCCACTGCGGCGTTGGTCAAACAGCGCTACAAGTGACTCACGTTGCCAGTCAACCAAACCATAATTCATGTCCATTACACAACAACAACAACAACTGCAGCAACAACAACAACAACCGTGACAACTTTAAATGTTGGGCCACCTAAGGGTTAAATGGTGTCTCTTATCAAAACAGCTGTTTCAAAAAAGCTGCACACAGCCCAACAAAAAGCTTTATGACCTAGCGACAAAGTTGATAAGAAAGCTTCAGAGAGAGAGAGAGAGGGCGCATGCTTAATGAGAGAGAGCACGAAAGCAGAGAGAGGGAGAGAGTGAAAGAGTGTGTTTGATTACTGAGAGTGCGGGTGAGAGCGCGTGCGCATTGATAAGCAATGTGGTATGTGAGCTTAACACTCAACGCTCAACAATGAAGAACAGATTGAACAACAAATAACAATAGTTAAGTATTAATTGGAAAGATGTGCAAGTGCATAGCTTAAAGATACCCTGTAATGCCTGAACGAACTTTCTGCTTTTATGTGTCAGCAAAATAAATTTATTGCACAACTAAAGACTTATTGTGAAATTACTAGATGAGCTAATTTTATAATAAGCAATTGTTGAATTAGAAATAATTGTTGTTTTTTTTAATAAATCAACTTATAAGTTCAGGCTATTAAATTTGTTAATACATTTTGTATTATTCATAATTTAATACAATTATTTTTATTTATTTCATAATATTATCATTCTCAAATTTATTTAAAATATTTTAAACCAATTCTATAAAGTTAAATTATAAAATAAATTTTTAAGCATTTATTGATCAATAATAATTAAAAATAATATAAACAAATATATGTATATGTAAATATTGGCAAACAAGTAATAAAAGAATAAATATTTAACACATAAAGTTTAAGCCACATTTATAAAAAGTCTGTTTATAATTAGGGTATTCAGAAACTCTAATATTTGTGTTATGTGGCAAAGTGTTATATGTTGTAATGACAACAAACACACAGAAAAAAGTATATCACATCAAACATGCCCTGGGGTATGTATACAAAATTCGTCGTATTGAGACAAAATTTCAAAAGGAGAAAGGCTGCCAAACTGTAAAAAATATCTAACGAAATAAGGTCACACTGAGGTTGGTATTGGTATTGGTTGTAAAAGTAAATCATTTTTCTTGGTCCTGTGGCTCTACGGATAGAGTCGCCGACCTGTCAGAATTAGAATTTTCAGTTAAATAACTAGGGTTCGAATCACACAAATTACAATTTTAGTGATTGGTTCTTGGACAGATTTTAAATTTAAATATAGAGATAAAAATTATTTTAAATTATTAAATTGATTTTTTACAGTGGCAAAAGCATTAAGAAAGACAAGAGTAAGAGACGGTGACACCAAACGCATGAGCGCAAACGAAATAATGAGAATGCTTGCTTTATACAAAACAGCTGTTCATTGAAATTAAACTCATCGAACTGGGGATTTATCATGAATACGACAACAGAAACTTAAAAAGGTCACTCACTAGCTACAGTGTTATCACTTTGCCACATAACACAAATATTAGAGTTTCTGAATACCCTAAATATATTTTTAGATTTTATAAAAGTTGTATTATATTGTATTATTTTAATTAAACCCATAAAAGGAATCTATATACCAAGAGTCTATAAATAAATTGCTTTCACTTATTTGCATTGATGCAAGACAGAAGTTTATATACTTATATTGTCTGGCGCCTGCAGAAGAGATCAGCTATAGATACATTTGTATCTTTAGAATGCTTATGCAGTTGTGTGGCAACTAAGGCGTTCCCTTTGCCACATTCCTTATCCATGATGACAACTATGTGAAAAGTTGATGCTATTTTTACAGCACTCGTTGTTCTCTCTTTCTCTCTCTCTCTCCGACTCTCTCTCTCAGTATTTTTCTGAGAGCGTGTCAGTTTTGCACAACAAAATACGTAAACAAAAGCCTACTATCGCGTAAATAAACACAAATGAAACATCTATTCTCTGCCCACTCCCCTTTTCTCTCTCCCCCTCTGCTTCTTCTTCTCTCTTTTTTGGTCGCTCTTTGGCCCGCATGAAGCGACTGTGGAGACAGTCGGAAGCAAAACAATCAAGTGAAAGCGCTGAGCAAAAGTTCCAGCAAAAGCAAAAGCAAAAGACAAAGTCAAAGCGTAGCCGAAACTTATTGTATTGTATTTGTATCTACAACTTTCATTGGCCGGGCATCTCGCAGCAGATACAGATACAGATACAGATACAGATACTAGATACTCGAGTACTACGCGTGCATTGCACAAGAGACAAAGTGCACGGCGCATGGAGACACGGAGAACGGAGCACGGAGAGCACGGAGAGCGAGTGTGTGTGTGTGAAATATGTAACAGAATTTCTTGTGGAACTCTGAACTGAACCCAGACAGACGGACTCGACTGACAGTCAGAGTCAGAGTCAGCAGCGTCAACAACGTAGTTCAAAATCGTCGTCGTATCGTCGTCGTCGTCGGTTAAACGCGGGCGTAGCAAATTCATTTCGTAAATGGAAATGTGCTGCAGACGAGAAATGAAATTTATTAAATTACAAAAAAAGCGAAGACGTCAATTCGTTAACGAACGGAAGTGAAAACTAAGCACACATAGCAAAATAGATATACATATATATCTATATAAATAAATAAACTAAGCCTATAAGGTAACAAATTCTACAACTAAAAATGAAAATGTATCTGTGCAGTAGCTGTGTGTGTGTGTATGTGAGAGTGTGTATAAGTGTGTGTATCTGTATGTGTGATATGGAAATACACGCCTTTTAAATGCACTGTGAACAACACAACGAACTATCAAATTGCCTTTTTCACAAACGCAATTTTCATCTACATTTTTCCGGCTGCCCGTTTCACAAATTGGACAGAGGAAATGTCGCCCAGACAAACTGTCGTCTGGGGAAATTGAAGCGACAGTTTTTCCCTTCGTCTGGCTATTTGCCAAACTTACAGCCTCTGCAGCCCCCGCTCGCCCACTTCTGTGCATTATAAACGGGTCAATATCCTTTGACCCAATTATGTTGGACACTATAAATTCATAAGCGTGCAGCCAATTGACATTTTTTGTTCGTTGTTGCTGTTGTCGCTTCAATTCGTTTATAATTTCAATTTCCGTGGCTTTTGTATTTGGATTTCTTTGCATAGACAAACAGTTCCCCCTTTCCCTCCCAACACTCCTTTAAAAACACGCCTCTGAATTTTTGCATGCAAAAATGTCACAGTTGGCAGCGTAGCAGCGCAGGGAGCGGGAATCAGGCAGGAAAGGGGAAGGAAAGGGGGAAGGAAAGGGGAAGGAAAGGTGGAAGGCGGCAGGAGTGAAGTCAGCTCCTGGTGGATGGTGGGCGCGGCAGGACACAAGTCATAGTCACAGTCACAGTCAGACTCTCTCTCCCGCTCTGGAGTCGCTCTCAACAATTCAAACTCTCTCTCTCTTTTCTCTGGAACTTTCTCACTCTCTCAGTTTTGGCGTAAGGACGTGCCTAACCTACCTTTTGTTGAATTCTATAGTAGCATAATAACACTACGCATGTGTGTGAGCGTTTATATGTGTGAGTGTGTGTGTGTTTGTATATATATATGTAATGTTGTTTATGTGTGCACGTGAGTAGAAGCGCGTGTGTAAGCAGGTGATTATCTGTTGCAGTCATGTATTTATCTCATTGAAGCCAAAGTGACAAACGGGCAGAAAGACGGGCAGATGGACAAACTGACAGATTGACAAACTGACAGACTGACAGACAGCATGCTTTCAGTTTCTGGCCTCCATTGAGGGATATCAAATGGCAGACACGTCGCTAAACGGTACAAGGGACAAAATTAAAACCACATTTGATGAAATGCAAAATATACAAATTATATTTAATCCATATGCAACTTAGAAATGTGAAATTTAGGATCTTTAAAAGTAGCATGGGATTTAATAATATTTTGACATTTAAAAATTAATTCTTTACTCGGCTCCTAATTTACATAAATATAAAACGTAATTTTTCAATACATTTTTTTTAATGAATTTCCAAAATTTTTAATTTTTTCCTCAATTTTGACACTAACAGCTTACGCCTAAATAAATATTTTCAATTTCCTTTTCTTTTCAATTTTGGCATATAAATTGAAGTAGAAAACAGTAAAACAGTTGTCAATATGTTCCAATTTACAAATCAGTTGACAAATGGAAATTTTAAGCATCTTCGCTTACTAAATTAAAAACGCCCACTTTGTCCCATTGTAGGCGCCAAAGATACTTAAAAGATATTTCAGCACATAAAAAGCACTTCATCAGCAATGAAGCTGGCAGACTCAGAGGCACTTCAGCCTTCACTCCACTCCCCTTCACTCCACTCCCCTTCACTCCACTCCTTCACTCCTCCCACAGGACATTTTAGGCCTGGTCGGGTGTCTTATTGTGCAATTTTTATTTTTGTGCCCTTAGACATGGATTGTACGTGGGGTTGTTGGTGTGTGTGTGTGTGTGTGAAATTGACAGTGTGGGGCTGTCACAGAGAAGTCATTAGAGCTAAAAGGCGACCCGGGCTAAAAGCCACAAAGCCAACGGCGTTTTAATGAAGCACTTTTCGCAGTCATAATTCGTTTTGAGTAAAATCCATTCATCACTCTTAGCCAAATGAAGGGGTTGTCGATGCTTAAAAGCCATTAAAATTATATTAAAATTATGTAAAGATTCCATTAAGGACTGTAATGCATATAATTATAATTATACAGAATCTTAAAATCTGGAAATTATGTATTGAATTTTTTCAAACAAACTAAATTTTTTTAAAAATTATACTATACTTTTTATTTAAAAGGGTTCAAAAAAAGATTTATTATATGATTTCTATGATTTTATAAATATAAACTATTACATAAAAGTGATTTGTGAATTTTTATCAAAAAAATTAAGAGAAAACTCTATTTTTTCGATTTAAAAATAAAATTATAAAATAATAATTAAATTTCAATTTGTATTTAAAAATTAAAATTTAACTCCTATATTCAACTTTTATTTTAGCAACTGCATATAAGTTATTTCTAAATTTGTAGTATTATTATTTATTATTAAATTCTTATTATTCATTATTTTATGTTCATTAAGAGTATGAGCTCTAAATAAAAATTAATTATCATTATTGATATGATTATTTTTAAATTTATGATTTGAAATTATAATAAGTTTGCAATATTAATTTGGGAAATCTTACTGTATGTCTGATTTTAATATTTTTTTTCAAAGAGTAATAACATTATTTAAATCAAACAATTTGAATTTTATGTTTTAGCGCCTTTAATTAATTATACCGAATTAAATTGTTTGCAGTTCCTTAATTCCATTAATTTCTCTCATCACAAGATTTTACTTTATCTAAGATTTGCTCGTGCTCTTTAATTATAATCCCAAATTGAATTATTTGCAACTTCTGACTTAAATTATTCTTCAACAACTTCTTGCAGCAACGCACAATAAATATGGGCAAGGATCAGGAGTTTCTGGAGGCGGCGCGCAACGGGAACATCAGTCACATCGAGAAGGTGCTCTCGCAGAAGGGCAAGAGGGCGGGGCCCCTGGCCAGTCTGCGGCGCACGGGGGTCAATGTCCAGGACAGCGGCGGCTACTCGGCCCTGCATCACGCCTGTCTCAATGGCCACGAGGACATTGTGCGGCTGCTGCTCGCCCACGAGGCCTCCACGAATCTGCCCGACTCGCGGGGATCGTCGCCCCTGCATCTGGCCGCCTGGGCCGGGGAGACGGACATTGTGCGGCTGCTGCTGACGCAACCTTATCGTCCGGCCAGCGCCAATCTGCAGACCATCGAGCAGGAGACGCCGCTGCACTGTGCCGCCCAGCATGGACACACTGGCGCCCTGGCGCTGCTCCTGTCCCACGACGCGGATCCGAATATGCGCAACTCCCGCGGAGAGACGCCTCTGGATCTGGCTGCCCAATATGGCCGCCTCCAGGCAGTGCAGATGCTGATCCGTGCGCATCCCGAACTCATCTCACATCTCAGCACGGCGGCCGTGGAGAACGCAGCTCCCTCGCCCTCGTCCCCGTCGTCGCCCTCGCGCCACATCTTTGCCCACACCTGTCTGCACCTGGCGAGTCGCAATGGCCACAAGAATGTGGTGGATGTTCTCCTCGCCGCCGGCGTCTCGGTGAATCTATTGACGCCCTCGGGCACGGCTCTCCATGAGGCGGCTCTCTGCGGCAAGGAGAATGTGGTGCGCACTCTGCTCCGGGCTGGCATCGATCTGTCGGCCACGGACAACGAGGGACGCACCGCTTTGGATATACTACGCGAGTTTCCACCTCATGTGACCAAGCACATTATTGCCGTGATTAACAGTACGTATACGTAATTTGAAGAATTTTAATTGAAGGTTCTTTAAGCAAAGCAATAAATTGGAAGTTAAGTTCAAGAGAATTTATAGTTTACATAGTTCACATATTTTTATTATTAGTTAAATTTTGATAAAATCAAGATTACGTATACGTATTTTATAAGGGGTTTTGTTATCACAGAAATAGGGAGAGAAATCTGTGCTCAGAATCATTTCAAAATTAAACTGACAGTTTCTTAATCTTTGGATGTAATTATGTTTATCATATTATTATTTAAATAACAAGTAGTTCACTAAAGGCCAAGTAATTTTATAATAACGTATACATAATCTATTTAAGCTCTTTTAAAGAAAGGAGCATATATTTGAAATCCACATATATTTTATACATATTTTTTTAAAATTGGCCTACTTTGATAACAACTTACAATGCGATTCATTTTTTAAGTGACTCACAGTGCGTATGCGTAATCTACTACAGCATTAACAATATTTATATAAGACGAGAAATAAAATCAATATATATTGTATATCAGTTCTTTCAGTTATTATTATGTGTGTTTCAAATGAATTCTGACGTGCATATAAATAGCGTATACGCAATATTGATAACGATGAGAACAACTACGTTTTCTTATGTGAAGAAAGACAAAGCATTATATTTATCATTCCAATTATGTAATTCTTAAGATGATTTCGATGAATTCAAACTTACTAGCAAATATAATGTGACTTTATTTTAATATGGTAAGCATTACGTATACGCTATAAATTGAAGATATTGTTAAAGCTGGACAGTAATTATAATTAAATATCGTACTTGCCTTTTGATCGTACTAAAGATTTCCGTCACCAAATGGAGACTGATGAGGTGGACGAGGTCATCTATCGGCAGCACTCAACTTCGGGGCGTGGTCAGGGCAACCACCAGCCCCAATCGCAATCGCAATCGCAGCCGCACAACAACTACAACCACTATCACTTCAACTCGAACAACCACTTGCTGAACCACTCGCACTCCATGCAACAGTCGGGCTACAGCAAACAGCGACTCAGCGCGGGCAACGGAGGACACTACAATGGCGGCAAGTCCTTGGACTCGGCACTGCAGCCGGAGGACAGATTCTATCAGGACCTCAATGCACATTCTCCGTTGCACATACAAAAGTGAGTTTAAAACACCAGAGAAACAAATTTAACTAACATTTTTTGGAATTATTTTATGTATATTAAATTCACTTCACTATTCAATTAATTATTTTATTCTATATTTTATTTTATTATTTCTAAAATATATTTATTTTTTTTATTTTATGTACATATATTAAATTAACTTCACCATTCAATTAATTATTTTATTCTATATATTATTTTATAATTTTTAAAAATCTGGGGTGCCACAGAAATCTATTTCACCTGAAAAATGACGTAAATTTCATACAAATTTACGTCAAATTCAAGTGAAAGAGATTTCTGTGGCACCCCAGAATATATTTTTTTTATGACGACTAAATTATTTGTTTTGTTTCCTTTTCCCTTAGCGACATGGGCGGTGGCTATAGCGTCAGTCCCTCGTCCTCGCTGAGCAGCTTTGAGCCGGCCTCCGTCTCGCCCAGTTCCCGCTGCTCCACCGGCGGCGGAGGCGGCACGCAGCCCCTCCAGATGAGCACGTTTGCGCCCAGTGGGCCGCCCAAGAAGCCGCCACGTCGCAATCTCTCCGTCTCCCCGACGCACGCGGGATCTGGACAGCAGTTCAGCTACAGTTCGCCATCGAGTCAGGGTCAAGGTCAGGGTCAGGGTCAAGGTCAGCAGCTGCGGCGACGTCCCCCGCCCACCGACAGTCCCTACTCGCACCAGAGTCACGGCAGCGTCGGCGGCATGAGCTTCGACGAGACTCAACTCCGGGAGAGACAACGCAGCGATCGCCTCTACGCCAGCGCCAGGCAGAGCACGAGATCTGTGGCGGCCGTTGCCGGGGGCATGAATATCAGTTCCAGCAGTAAGTATGAATATGCTCTTACTTTTTTATTATACACTTGGAGGGGGTATTATTATATGCTTTATATCACGATCAGTTCAATATTCTCAATCAAAATAACAATTCTGATATTAATTACTTTTTTATACGATTAGACAAAATTTCGTTAAAATCGAAAGACACAATCTTTCGAATACACAGCTTTAGTATAAAAGAAATAAATGTTTCTGAAGATATCCTAACCGATATCACAAATTGTGTATTTGTATTGTGTTGGATATTTTTACCAGGGATCGTAACGTTTACATATAAGTTTTATGAAAAAAGTTATGAAATAAGAGTTATTTCTCGATTTTTATAAAAAAAGTTGAATATTAACACTAACTTTCAATTTTTATTTTTAAGTTTTTATTTAAAAGTTGAAAATAACTCCTATTTATAACTTTTATTATGAAAATTTAATATAAGAGTTAAAAATATTTTTAAAAATATTTTTTCGATTGCCCTGTCATTTTTTTAGTGCTTGATTTTTTTCCGACTCATAACTCTTCTTTGCAATCCCTGGTTTTTATCAAATTTAGTTGAAATTAAAAATTAAACTTTGGTATGAAAAACTTTGTTGATATTTGCTATAATTTTCATATTTCATATTGTGTGTTTGAAAATATTTCACACATCCTTATCAAATTTAGTAAGAATTTGAGTAGTGTAGCAATAGGTTCATTGTGCAAACCTCTGCTGTTTCTTGATCTATTTAAATTAATTCTAAAATTCAAAGCAGTCTGATCAATTTTATTTTTAAATTAAAAACGTTCAGCTATTCTAAATTTCGTAGTATTTTATATTTATTTCTAAATGATTTTTTAAATTTAACTCAATTTTATTAAGCTGTGATAGAACCGCTTCGCTCAAAAATTTAATCTGTCCAAGAAAATGTTTGCGTTTAAAAAATCAAGCTAAAAGAAATTATTTATTTTAAGGAGATAATAATTTTAATAATTTTTAAAATAATATCAATTAATCAATTTATATCACTTTCCGTGCTCAGATGACATGCTAGATCGTCAGTGCAGCAGCTCGGAGTTGAACAGCGAGACGAGCGTGCCAAATTCAAGCGGAGATTCGCCAGCTGCCGGTTCGCACAACGCCACCAACTCGATGAAGCGACCCATTCCGGCTCAGCGCAGTGCATCCACCAAGTTGTCCAAGGAGCTGCTCAAGTCCTGCGAGAGTGCCACCCTCAAGTCCTACAATCCCAATCGGAAATTAAAGCGCAATCGCAATAGCTGGTGAGTCCAATCAAGATGTTACTCTGATTCTCATTTATAATTCCCTTTATCTTCCACAGTTCCCTGAACGTGACTGAAAAGTCGGAGGGCGGTGAACAAAACTGTGATCCCAAGCAGCAAATTCCGAGCAGCCCGACGCACTACAAGCAACCACCGACTCCGGATCATCCGCCGCCCAGCTCCAGCCAGGCCGAGCGCACCATCCACGAGCGAATTCGTCCGCTCAGCCAGGAGTACAAGCGTCGCTCGGCTCTGCTCCAGCTGCAGGCAGCGCAGCAGCTGATGATCGAGACGGGCTCGTCGCCATCGAAGCTGCTGCCCACGCTGGCGACGCCGGGCTACGACTACGATGACACGGTGACGGTGGTGCCACGTTGTCCAGCACCTTCGTCGGGCTCGTTGAGCTCCAGCATCTCGTGCTCGGATCACAGTCTCTCACTGTCCACGGACTGTGTGGAGGAGTTTGTCAGCGATGTGCCCTTTGCCGGTCTCCTCAAGGGCTCCACACAGCCCAAGGAGCCGAGGGGACAGAAACAGCAGGAGCAAATTCAGCAGCTGCCACGTGCGTCACGTCCTCCAATTGCCACGAAGCCTCAGGTGCCCGAGAGGAAATTCGTGAAGCCACCGACGACGCCGTCGCAGCAAAGTGCGGAGATTAAGCTGGAGACAAATGGCAATGCTGAGACCGAGAATGGTTCGCGAAAGGCGGACAAGTCACCGGTGAAGTCCGCAGCCAGATCACCAGCGAAATCACCAGCGAAATCACCAGCGAAATCGCCAGCGAAGTCCCCAATCAGCGGTCAATCCATCGCTCGCACTTCCCTTAAACTGTTGAGTCCCTTCAATGCGGAGGAGGCACGCAAAAAGATCTCCGAGATCATTGAGAACTTCGGCAGCGGCATTCTCAACACCAACATCACCCCCACCCACGACATTGAGCTGGACTTTGAGGATCTCGAGGTGCTGCCCGAGCGTCGCGAGCTGGCCGTGAGACTGCGCAACGCAGGGTTGCTGCATCTGGAGAGGATTCTCTTTGAGAACGGCTACGACAACTTCAAGTTCATGGTAAGTGCAATGGAGAATGTAGATTTAATCATTAATAGGGGGATTTGCCGCCTGTTATTATTTACCTGTTTAATTTCGATTAGAATTACAAATCATTCAGATTATTTTTTGAAATAATCGTAGTGACTATATAATTCACTGTTGAAAACTTTGTGATCATATAATGATTACGATTACAAAAAATCAGGAATAATCTAAAACTATTACAGCTATTCAAAAATAATCAGAAAAAATCAAATATGATCAAAAATAATCTTTTTGATTATTTCGGATTATTTTTGATTTTCTCTGAGTATTTTGGCTACTTTGATTGTGGAAATTTAAAATAATTTGCTTTTTACTAAATAGTCAAAAATACTCAGAAAAAATCAAAAATATTCAGAAATAATCAGAAAAAAATCAAAAATAATCCGAATACTCAAAAATATTAATTTTTATTTTTTTTATTATTTTTGAATAATTGTAATAATTTTAGATTATTTCTGATTTTTTGTAATCGTAATCAATAAATAATTGCGCAAAACCGAAAATAATCGTAATTTAAATATTAGTTCGAAAAGAAAGATGAGAGAAGATTAATATAATTTTTCTTTTTAATTTAATATTAAATGTTTGATCTATTAACTCCAACAATTTATTTTTTTAAGAAAGGTTTGGCTAAAAAATTATTATTGTTATTAAAATGTCAATGTTAATGTTATTAAAAATAATACAAAATGAAGATACCTCTATTTATACATTTTGAAAATTTTAAATTCAAAAATACTATTAGCTTATGTACCTAAAGCTCATTTTTAATTAATTGTATTTTTTAATCATTTAAATTATTAATGTAATAATTTAGAAAGAAAAGCATTATTTTTTAATAAGAAATAAAGGGAAAATCAAATACCTTACAAGGCTTATAACATTTTAAAGTAACTAAAGTTCTAATCGTGATTAATCCGATCAGAAGTTTTCTTCAAATGTTATAAATTAAAATAAAATAAAATAAAATAAAATATATTTGCCACTCACTTCATTTTAGCGCAATGTCTTCGAGGAGCCGGACATTCCCCTGCTGCACATTCCAGAGCGCGATGCTACCAAACTGCTGCGCTTCGTGGAGACTTTGCCCGCAGCGGAGTTCCTGCCACAGGTGCCGTTCAAGACGCAGCAGGAGAACAAGCAACAGGGCGTGGCCAGCCTCCAACAGTGGCTGCACAGCATTTCCCTGCCCGAGTATCTGGAGTTCTTCAAGTGAGTATTGAATAAAAGATATTCAAAGAAATTCTTAAGCATATTTCAATTGCAGCAAGCATCTGTACAATACCATTGAGAGTGTTTGCGGTGTCTGGGACGTGGAACTGCAGACTGTGCTGGAGATCAATAAACTGGGCCACCGCAGACGCATCCTGCAATCCCTGGCCTACATCCGACAGATGCGAGAGTCCAAGTCGCAGAAGACGCCGCTGGCCGAGAACAACGAAACCAACAAAATGACAACGAATGGCAACAAGGAAACAACGGCAGCTGCAACAACAACAACAAACCCAGCCACAACAACCAATGCAACGGTATCCAGCAACCACCAGGCACCACTGACAACCACAAACGCTTTGCCCCATCGCAACTCCATCACAGGATATCGCAAAAATCGGTGGGTAAATCAAAAACATTTAATCTCAATTTATAAAAAAAAGTTTTTCATTTTTTTAACTCTCGCAAATTTTCTAATTTTGTTGAACTTTATTCATTATTTAAATTTTTGTAAATAAAGCTTAATATTAAACTATTCTTAAAAAAACATAAAATTTTTAGCTTTTAAAAATAAGAGTTATAAGAGTTCTTATTTTAAAATTTCAAAAATGATTCAGTTTTAACATAAATTATAAAAATAATAGAACATGTGTTATTTTCTCATAAACATTTTATTTTAATTAATAGGACTTGAGAAAAAATTTATTTTATGCTCCGAAAAAAAAAAATTATTTCTACAACTTTCTCATTTCATAATTTTAAAAATTCATAATATCAAAAAATGTCAAATTTTTATTTTTGACAAATTTATGTGCAGGCTTTGTTAATATAAGGTCTAATTTTTTTTTAAATTTTATTTAAAAATTAAAATATTTTTTAGAGTCTACTTTTAATTAATACTAAATAAAATTAATAATAAGTATTTCTCTTTGACAGCCCTGCACCCCAACCACCCACAGTGGCGACACAGAAAGCGGCAGCTGTCCCACTGCAAATCCGTGCCCCTTCGGAGCTGCTGTTGGGCTTGCCGGCCAGCATGCGCACCGCCCAGTGGCGCCACACGGCGCAAACTCTGCTCAATGAGCACATCAAATACGAGGTTCAGGTGGGTCTCTCAACTGACAACTCTTTAAATTGTGTTTAATCATTCTAATCCTCGCCTCGACAGTACCTCGGCTCAACGGTTGTGAAAGAACTACGTGGCACAGAGTCCACCAAGAAGTCCATACAAAAGCTGAAAGCGTCCTCTGGCGAGGGGCAGGAGGAGATCGCCAAACAAGGGGCCCCACTCACCCTGGCCATTTGTCATCGCGGCGTGGAGTTCATCGATGTGGCAAGCAAGGTACGTTCACCACAATATTTTTTTATGATAAAAAATTAAATTAAATTTACTTATTAAGCCAACAAAATATTAATTAAAATTTTTATTTTGTTTTTTTTTGTGGGGTAGAATCAAATGAAATTAAATTTAATTAAAGAAATTTTTTTTGTGCAAATTGTTAAAAATAATTTGAACCAAATTAAAAAAGATCTTTTTTGTTTTTTGGAAAACTATCAAAAGTCACGTTTAGTTTTTTAACCTACTGCCATTAGCAAGGGCAGTATTTACTAATTTTATTTTTTTTTTAATTTTTGTTAACATATTATTGACAGCAACTTTTAATTTGAATACCATAAGACTTTTAAAAATTTATTGATACATAATTTATTTTATTTGTTCGTTTAAATCAGATTTTCTAATTTTATTTCAAAAATTTATTGGTTACATCTTTTTTTAGTTGCCGCTAAGTAAATAAAAATTAACTCCAAATATTCTTTTTGTTTACAGCGCATCATCTGCGAGCACGAGATACAAAATATAAACTGTGCTTGCCAGGACTCCGAGGATCTGCGACACTTTGCCTACATCACCAAGGAGCTGGACATGCACTACTGTCATGTGTTCCTCGTGCCCAGCACAGTAAGTGGATCAGCATAAAAACCTAACCCAACCTAATCTCACTTCGCTTTCCAGGACTTGGCTAGTGAGATAATCCTGACTCTGGGCCAGGCCTTTGAGGTGGCCTATCAGTTGGCGCTGCGGGACGGAATTGCCACGACGCCGGCGTCGCTGCTCGACAATGGGATGCTCCAGGGTGAATTCTGTGGCGGTGGCAGCAAATAGAGCCAGGAGCTGGCCACCGCCCAGGCCCAGAAACAGAATGAGAAACAGAAAGAGAAACAGAATCAAACATTGGCCATCAGATCGAATCAGAGTCGGAGTCACAGTCGGAGTCGCAGTCTCTGCACCAAACTATTTTGCTTGACCAACTACGGGGCGCTCTTCAAGCTCTAGTCGGAGATGGATGTATACCCAAATCCCCAGATCCCAGATGATTCCTTGATCCTAGTCCTAGCGCATTTGACTTTTATACAGTGTGTTTTTTAATTTTAAACGAACAAAAAGACTTTTTTAACAAAAGGCACAATTTTTTAATGAAATGAATGAAAAGTGAAAAAAAGCATTCAACTTCCAAGAATCATTCATCAATCAATCGAAACATAATTTGAAACATAAATAATGCATTTATAACAAGCATAAGAACACAAAAAAACCAATCTTTAAAAAACTCTTTGCAATTGCATTTAATTATACTTAAAAATACTTGTGTGTAACAATGTTTTAGACAATTTTAGCTATTTATATCCGAACTTAAAAGCAAAAAAAAACCAAAATTGAAAAAATAAATCTATTAATATATTGACATATTAACATATTGGCATATTAACAATTTTATTGATGTTAAAAGCTCGAATTCGAAACGGAAAATTGCTGAGGAATGCAATGAAAATTCATATCGATATTTCACGTAAATATATATCTATATATTACAAATTGGCTATATACAAGCGACTATATATACATGAATATCTGAATAATACAATGTTTATTCAACGGAACAGTGCGTGTTGTTACATAATTTTAATAAATCAAACATATTTAACAAATCTAAAGCTAAATATTAAATATAACGAATGCTAAACTCTAATCAAATTGAATGCAACGCAAAAAGAAAAACAAAGTTATAAGCAAAATCTGCTTACAAAATAAACTATAATTAATAAATTAATTGACAACAATTGATTGAAGCATTTTCAATATTGTTTAGAAATTTTTTAAAATGTTTTTAACTAGTCCTTTAATTGTTATTGGGAAAAACACAAATTGTTTATAATTTAAAATTGATTTGAGGCAAAGCCTTGTTGTTGTTTGTCATTTGTTTTTTTTTTGTGATTAACTTAAATCATTAATTTTATTATTTAAAATGGATTTTCAACAAGTTTTCTCTCGGTGTGTGCAATGCTTTAAATGTTAGCCTGCTTTATGGTACAACAATGTTCATCAGAAGTACCTATACATAAGAAGAAGAATGAAAAAAATGATGATATAAAAATCATCTTAAAATAATTGTGCATTTTCTGTAAGTTTGTTATGCAAATCGCGAAAAATATATAAACATATTTAACAGGCTAGCGCATAACTAATGAAATTTAATAGCAAAACTATGCATAAATAAATATATAGCAAAATCGAACATTAAAAAAAAGGCAACAAAATAGCAAAAAATATAATAAAATAAACATGTTTACCGAAAAATAAATAAAAATAAAACCTAAATGAAAACCTGTAAACCTGATTTCTCTTCGTCAAATTGCATAAACAAGTTTATCAAAAATACTTAAAAAATAAAAAAGACTAAGGCTGCGCGCACATTGGGAGCTGAAAGCGGAGCTTACAGCTGAGCTTATAGGCGAGCGGATAATTTCAGATCTTATCAGCGAGCAGATATTTTTGGGCCGCGCACACAGAAAGCTGATGCTGATGCTCACTTTATCGTTTGTCACTCTTTGTTGTTCAACCAAAATATGTAGCTTCCAAGCAGCAGCAGCAGCAACTTTTTCTCATTTCAAAACAAATTTAGTAAATTTAATGTACTTATACTACAATGTATGAATATGCATGTTTATACTGTAATTTTTATTAAAACACAAATACCCATACATAAGAACATACATATATGCCTTGCAAATTGCTGCATTATAACTAAATTTATATTTGTGCGATTATATACATATGTTACATACATATTGTATTTAACGGGTGGGTTTTGAACAATTTTACTAAATTATGTTTCGCAATTCATTTCAAATAACAATGAATAAGCTCAGCTCAGCCGCTGAATAAACAAACATGTTTGATCGATCAAGCAGAGAGGAGCGTAGCTTACAGCTGATCGAATCTGCTAAGCTCTCAGTGTGCGCGCTTTCATATAAGCAGTGTGTTTGTTTTATCGGGAGGATAAGCTCGCGTATAAGCTCCGCTGTAAGCTCCGCTTTCAGCTCCCAATGTGCGCGCAGCCTAAGTATATAAATGAAAACAATTTAAATAAAGTATACACACATATAAAACACTCATACAGATGTACAACTAAGAAGAAAAAACAAACAAGCAACCCTAAAAAAAAACAAATACGATTACTATTACAAAATAAATGCATAAATAAATACGAGTTGTATGTAATTTAATGAACCCAACAATTGTTTATCCTCATCTCTCTTTTACTCCATCTCCAGCTCTGTCGCTGTCTCTATCTCTGTCGTTGTCTCTGTCTATCTCTAAAGTTAAACGCCTCGTGTCAATTATGCCTCACTTTCCCACAGGCCTCACTGCCATCACTTCCAGCGTTCCAACGTTCCAGCTCCAGTACAGAACGCAGATCATTTACACAAATTGACCGCGAGCCGGTTTTTTTATATTTTTTGCTGTACGTACATCTTGTTGGTTTTTTATAAGGCTAAATGCGTTAAGCATTTGATCATACGAATATTAATTGGCAAAACACCAAAGCGCAGCTCCGGGCCTCGACACCGACTCCAACTCCAACTTCGACTTCGAGTTGGACTCTGACTCTGGCTGTGGACACACACGCACATAAGCGCAAGGGCGTAGTCTGGTTTAAAAAGGGGGGTAGCTACATGTTATACACACCTGTTAAATTTTGTTTAGATTTACTAATCAATTAGATTATTTTTGGAAATAAACGTAGTGACTATATAATGATTACGATTACAAAAAATCAGAAATAATCTAAAATTTTTACAATTATTCAAAAGTAATCTTTCTGATTATTTCGGACTATTTCTGATTTCTTCTGATTATTTTGGCTATTTTGACAGTGAAAATTTAAAATAGCTTGATCTTTACTAAATAGTCATAAATAATCAGAAATATTCAGAAAGATTATTTTTGATTATTTCTGATTATTTTTGAATAATTGTAATAGTTTTAGATTTTTTTTTTTTTGTAATCGTAATCATTTAATAATTGGGTAAAACCGAATATAATCGTAATTTATTCATTAGTTCGACTTTTAAACACAAATAATCTAATTACTAATGATTATGATTATTAATCATTATTTAACAGGTACGGTTATATAACGTTTTCTTAAAACTATTTAAGCAACAATTTAATTTATAACTGTTTAAGCATAAATTAATACAAACTATTCAAAAAATATTTAAAAAAAAAAAAGCGTCTGCCTGCCCTCTCAATTTTACACTGCCTACGCCCTTGCACACGCGCTAATGTTGCCAGCAATAAGTTGCGGCGTGCGTCAAATGTTGCCAAGCGAATACACGAAAGCGCAATAGTTGGCAACGCGACTGGCAATAAAGAGAGTGGGGTGTGGAGAGGGGGAATTTGATGCGAGCAGCCAGAATGACGACGACAACGACGATGACGTCGCTCTGAGCATCACCTGGTCATCTCCATCTCCATCTGCTCCTCCTCCTCCTCCTTGTTCATCTGCTTGTCTGTGCGCTTGATGCTGCCGCCTCTTGCGTTTAACGGTTTAAATTATTTCTTTGCAACTCGCTAGCGTGCAATTTGTGGCGCACAGCTTATCACAATTTCATTATTATTATTATTATTAATATTATTACTATTGCCATACCAATTGCCCAGAAAGAGCCAGAGACATTTGATTGTAATTGAAATTGCGTGACTTTATTCTTTGATTTCAACATTTCATGTTATGTTTGTGCTTTTGCCAATTCAAAGCAAACTTGCACTTTGCAAGCAGCTGACACACAAATACCACACACTCACACACACACACACTAACTAAACTTTGTTGAGCTTTCATTTCGACAGCAAGCAGCACAATAACAACAAACAAACCAAAGCAAACAAAGCAGTTGTCGAAGCTGCGCGCCTATTACAATTACGAGCAAGCAGCGCAATGTTTGCCCAGCCCTTGTCAATGTGAATAGCTCTTTGCACACACATGTGTGTGTGTGTGTGTGTGTGCGTTAGAGTGAGTGTGACAGCGAGAGTGTGCAAGTCATGTGTATTACGTGCGAGTATCAACTGCGCTGTGCCAAAGCAGTCCGCCTCTGCCCAATGCTGGGCGCCTGCTCGAAATTGTACCAAAAAAATCGCTGTTCGTTAATAAAACGCGCATCTGGCGAGTCTTCGAAACGCTAGCGATTCGCGATATCGTTGAGCGGCAAAACAAATGCGCGCTACACCTGTTGTGTTTAAATTAACAAAATTCAACATTTTCAGGAAATTATATACTTAAGTTACTTTGTTACTTTGAAAAAAAAAATTACGAATGATTATTATTCCTAATATTTTTTCTTATTTTATTAGTGAACAATATTTCAATTCACATGCATAAAATTTAGACTTAAAATAATAAAGCTTAATGAAAACTTTTATTTTGAATAAATAAGCTAACGTCAATAAAAACTTTAATTTTCTATTTAAATAAATAAAAGTCATTATAAACTATACAAATAAAAAAAGTCTCTACAAACTTATATTTTTTCTAAATTATGACTAGGATTCATTTTGAATAAAATTAAAATGCAATTTATAATATATTTTTTTTCACTGTCAATTGTAGTCAAACATGTGTTTTTAAGTTCTTAGAAATGAAACGCAAAAATAAATACTTCCCATCATATAAAAAAAAAAAATAAAAATAAATTTTATTTAGATCATAATTTTAATTCTTATTAGCTTATCTGTACATAATTATTATTTTTTATTTTATATATTTTCAGGAACGTATTTTTTCAATGCAAAAATTAACGCATTGCTCTTCACTAAAGAATTTATTACGATTGCCGCCACAATTTGAGTAAACGAATATCTCGCAACGTTTGTGAAAGCGATTGTAAAACCACAACGGACGATGTCCCTTACAGATGCCATACTCTGGCTTGGCGCTGCATATGCCTGCAAGTACAGGATATCTTTTTAGTCGAGCAATAGACATTGCTGAATTACAACTTACGGCTTCTAAGCATTTCTTTGGTTTTCTTCTCTTCAGTTTCCAAGCGAACAGAGATCAACGAGAAGGTTAAAATAGTAAATAAAACTAAGAACACTTTCATTTTGCATTTGTTGTGAACTGTTTTATTTTTTTAGCGACAATTTTCTTTTATAGGAAAAAGTTGGAGCTAATGGAAATGTATTTTTCTAATTTAAAACGAAGTTTGAGTGTGTTTGAAAAAAAACAGATACTCTTGGTATGAGTATATCGCTTGAATTAAGATTTTAAAAAATTTACAAGTTTTAACAAAAAAAACAATTATTTATTTTTATACTATCATTTTTTTAATCTTATTTTAACAGAAGAAATTCTTGATATTTTTTGACATTTATTTAATTTAGAGACTTTTTTGTAATAATTTCGAAGCAATAAGCATTTCCATTTGTGATCTCTGTTGTTATTATTTCTGTTATTATTATACTTGTTATGCTATTTTTGGTTTCGGCAAATCTTGTAATTTCGACGTGCAGAATTCATCACATTCGTTTTTGGAAAAGAAGCGATTCGTATTCCCGCCGCAGTTTGAGTAGGTGAACTGACTGCACTTCATTTTGAACATGTCAAAGTACCACATTTCGCGATGACCTTTGCACTTGCCATACATTGGCCTCTTGAGGCAAACAGCTGTAGAATGAAACCAACAAATGAACTTAATTTGGAGTTAAATATATTATTGTGAATAACCTTTGTATATGAATTTCCAACGTAATTCCTGATCGTCCCAATCGTCATATCGTGTCGATTGTATAAAAGTAAAACTGACCAGCAGTAAAATCAGGACCAAAACAAAATGACGCCGCATTCTAAACGCAGTTTGTTTTTTGTTCTTTGATGTTGCCAAGAAATAATTCAACTGCCTCGATTTGCAGATGTATTTATAGCTGCGTTATGTTGAGTGTTCCTATCTACCAACGAGTCATTTAATTAGATTGGCAACTGTTTTTGCGTTAAACGAATCATTTGGATAACGACAATTGTTAACCAAAACACACGCCTACAAATAATGTTCGATAGCTAATGCACCTTGCAATTGCTCAATTTCTAATCAGTTCGCAAAATTACGAGTATTCGAATTGGCATTTGTAGTCGTATTCGACCGGTTGACCAGTCAGTAAGTAGTTAGTTAGTAAGCAAGCGAATTCAATTAAATTTCTCAATAAATTACAAGTGCAAAAACTCATAAGTTTCTATCTACACTCGCAGAAAAAACAATGCATATTGTGTTTAAAATATTCACTCAAATATAAGTTATTTCAATTTATAATTAAGTGTTAAAAGTTGTTTTCAATTTATTAGGTATTAGTGAAATGCTAGAAAAAACTTAAAGTTAAATATTATATATTACATATATTTAAATTTTTAAAATGATAATTAAAAAAGTATTAAAAAGGATTAAAATAAATGAAAGCTAAAAAATATAAATTTATATTGATAAATAAGAGAAAATGATTGAAATTAAAAAGTTATATACAGTCGAACTTCCCTAACTCGAATCACCATTATCCACGAAAAAAGTTCGAGTTAGGGAAGTAGAATTGTATGACATTTGCCTAGTATTGCCATTCGATTTTGCTCGAGTTAGAGAAACTTCGAGTTAGGGAAGTTCGAGCTAGGGAAGTTCGACTGTATATTGTAAATTAACTATATTAAATGACAGTTTTTTCTGTCAGTGTACATAGTTACAGCTAAGCTCTGTTTAGTTCGGTTCAGTTGAGTTGAGCTCTGCTGCATACTTAGATGCATGAAGAGTGCAAAACTGTGAACTGGTCCGCAGTTGAAACCGGTACTTAGTACACGAATCGGTATTACGCAAGTCCGCACATCACACACACATACCATCACGCACACTCATACACGCACACACACATGTCTCACATATAATACACACGATTCGAGACATGTCTCTGGCATTTTTCATCTCTCAAAACGAAATCGAAAACGTACACAAAATCATCGGAAAATCGAAATTCTAGATCAAGGCCAAACCACACACACACACACACACAAACGCACACAAACATACACACACACTTGCATATTAAGCAAAGTGCAAACACACGCAACATGCGTAAAAAAATAATAAAAATAAAAAAAAAGGCTAAAACTTGTTTGCCATTTGGAGGAGGATGCTTGGCCGAGAGTCTGTTGGCCAGACGCACGCACAAACTGGGCCAAAAGGAAGCACTGTCAATTGCATAGCAATAAATTGCAATCTAAATCAATTTTGTCATTTAACAATTTGCATTTGGAAATTACAAGACAAAACACTTAGCAGCACTTTCAATACTGACAGGGCCACAGGCTCCGACTTCGACTTCGACGCCGACTTCGACTCCGACTTCGAGTTCGATTCATGGCGCCCAATTACATGTCCGAAATAAACGAAATATACGAGTATATTTTGCAAAGTGTCATTGATCGACAATCTATTTATACCAGCGACATATTGAAGGTTTCACAGAAGCATAAATAATAGTTTAAAAATAGTAGTAAACGAATCAAATTAATGCAACAATATTAAGTATACGTTCCATAGGCCTTAAAATAAGATGAAGTTTAATTATGCAGATACTTTGAATATATTTTTCTCAATTTGTTTATTAATCCAATAATATTTAGGTGTTTATTTTGAATGTCTATTCTCCTTCAAATTAAAGCACAACAAAAGTAAAAAGGCATAAATAAATTCTTAAAAACTATAATAAATGTCCATTTAAAACAAATCCGAGCTAATGCAGCAATATTTCAATTTAACACAATATAAAATTATTATGTACATTAAATAATTGTTTATATTAATAATTGTGTGTATTCTTTATACTTTAAATATCCATTCTTTATCAACTCTACCCTTAAGTCAAAGTTAAATAAATCTGAAAGAATTATGGACTCGTAAGTAATTCAATAAAAATGTCAAGCTTGAGGGTATTTCATTAGAAATAATTGTGAGTCAAGTTGAACTATCAGTGAAACAAATTGAGCCATTATTAATTTAAATGTTAGATTTAATGTGTTGGCAAAACAAATGCAATTATTATTATTACAAGTATTAATATTTGTTTATTTATTGAAGAAGATTATTGATTGTAGATTCACCTTATTCTGCGCATCAAGGCCAAGCAAATATAGCTCAAGACCTATTAAAAAAGCGCAGCTGATAATATTGAATGATTGATGCGAAATCAAAGACAAGATTTTTGGCAGGCAGTAAAATTATATGGCTAACTTAATGTTTAACGCTTTCGGCTGTTGACTGTCGAGATTCAAGTCTCGAGTGTCGAGTCTCGAGTGTCGAATGTCGCACGCAAATGAAGCACATGGAGAATTTTGCAATTATTGGTAATAAAAATGTTTATGGCCCGCTGCCGATGCCCAATGGCCGATGACTTCTGCTGGGGCGATATGAATCACCATAAATCTAAGTGCGGTATAAATATTTATCGTGATTTTATAATCATGGCAGGCCAAGCTGACCAAATTGCCTTGCATGCTCTGCAGCAACCACAATAACAGCAACAACAACAGCAACAATAACAACAATAACACCAAAAACAACAACAACAACAAATACAACATTTGGCATGCGTGAGAATCGCATCCAATGGCCACATTTTCTTTTTTATGGCAGGCAAATTTTGCACATGGCAGACTTGTGATTCGAATGGCGCAGATAAAAAAGGTCGCGCGGTCTTAGAAAGTGGGTTAATTAGCCAGGCTAACAGTCGGAGAAGTTAACAGTCCGACTGCACAGTACACAGAAAAAAAAATCAATCTAAAATGTATGTGAAAAATTACAGATTTTGGCATGATTTTTAGGATATACATTAGGGTGTCCCTTATTCGGTCAAAGTCAATATTTTAAAACGCATACGGGCTAGTTCTGTTCATTAGGTCCTAAAGCACTCAGAAATAAATTTTTACCTTAATCGGAGTATGATAACCCGTGCCGACTTGGATCGGAAAATTTTAAAATTATATGGGACAAAAAAAAATGTTTTTTGTTTTTTTAATTTTTTTTTTTTGTTTATTTGGTCCTAAAAAACTCAAAACCAAGTTTTCACCTTAATCGGAGTACGAGAACCCATTCAAATTTGCATCGAAACATGAAAAATCAACGAAAAATGTATAATCAGTGTTAAAATACTGTTCTTTCATGTTTTAATGCAAATTTGAATGGGTTATCGTACTCCGATTAAAGTGAAAACTTGGTTTTGAGTTCTTTAGGACCTAATAAACAAAATAAAAAAATAAAAAATTAAAAAAATAAAATCATACTCCGATTAAGGTAAAAATTTATTTTTGAGTGCTTTAGGACCTAATGAACAGAACTAGCCCGTATGCGTTTTAAAATATTGAATATATTAAGGGACACCCTAATATACATATTTGTTAAATTAAAACAGCATTAAAATATCCGAGTTTGTTTTAATTATTTGATTTATATAATTCTTATAAGAGTCTCGTTAATCAATATATTTGATGCGTGCTTAGAATATTTCGAACCGATTTTATTTATTTTTTTATTAATGCACTTGATACACTAAATAAATTTTATCAAACTTTTTTTACTTTTATTCTTAAGCTCTATATTTTTAAATATTATTTGATAACATTTTAAATTACTTTAAGTTATTTATTTTATTTTAATTTTATTATTATTTTTAAATTTTTAAAATTTATGCAACGTTTGGAATTGATTTATTTCTGGAATCTCGCATTCTTTTTTTCTCAGTGTACAACCGCTTTGGGGGGACCCCACACTGCTCCAATAAAGCATAACGCATTCGCAATGGAATGCCCAAAAACTTGACCTCAACTGTCCAATCCAGTCCAGTCCAGCTTTGGACTAAGGACGAGAATGAGACCACGAGCAGGAGACAGAGACAGAGATGGAGAAGGAGAAGAGAAAAGGGGATGAGACTGAGGATGAGGACGAGTGCTGATCGCGCACACGTCACGGTTAATTGGGCATTCAAATGTCAAGTTCAATTTTGGGCTACATTAGCGTTACCTATAAAAGGGCTGTTCCCTCTGTGCGCCGCATAAAATGAGATTTATTGTTGCATTTTCTTGCCAGTCGCCAGTTGCCAGTTGTCGGTGGCATGCCGCATGTGGCAGCAACTGCATAAATTGTTTTTTTGGGCACGGTTGCAACTACATGCTATCAATGCAACTGGTGGCAATGGTCCACTGATCATCGGGCCAAAAAAAACAAAAACAACAATTGGCCAAAAGAGAGCCACCCGATGATAGCCAGAATCGTTGGCTCGTTGGCCAAGTCGTTTGGCATTTAACTTTTGAATAATTTGGCCAGCCCAAAAAGACGCATAAATTGGAATATCATTATTAGCCTAATGATACCACCCATTCCCCATATCCAAACCCCGCTTTCTTCTACTCCTCTCCTTGCATTCAAAACGTTTCCTAATGCATTTTATTAATCTCTCCTCTTATGACATTGACGCGACGCCTCCGATTTATTTGTATAGCCCAAAAAGGAGCTGAAATGCAGCAGATTTTTATACCCTTTTAAAAGGTATTTAAACTGTGTCAGAGAATATGCCACACACCGAGAAAATCAATCAAAAAAGTCAATCATAAAGTACATTTTTGACTTATAGAAGAGCGTGAGGTAAATACATTATTTTTATGTTTTCTTTTATTCAGAAATCTAGAACTACATTTCTGAAATTAACTAATAAGATTGAAATGTTAAGGTTAATTAATGACAATTTTATTAATATATGCTTTAAATTAAAGTGCAAGATATTTTTAAAAAATTAAAAAGCCTGGGGAACTAAAAAATGTATTTAATCCAAAATATTTTACGAAGATTAAAATTTCAATCAGATCATTAAATAACTATATTAATATATTATTTTATATGTGATTTTGATTTTAATTAGTCCAATTTTTATTAAACTCCAACAACAAATAAAGTTTTATTGGAAAATTAGTTACTGCTTGAAAGACAACTAAATTTATAATTTCAAATTTAAGTAGAGTGTAAATAATTTAAAAATTGCATAATAATAACGTTTAACTAAAAGAAATAATAAAAAGCAAGAGTATTTAAGCTTCGCCGTGCCTAATAAATCAATTTTTCTGGTTTATCACTCAAATGTTAATGTTGGTTTTTGGGTGCCAACAAGAAAAATATCTACAATTGATGCAATCAAATTAAGCTGCTTTTAACTAAATCTATTTAAGTATCAATTAAGTTGTGGTGCCTTTTAATATTTTAAGTGCAATCAACCAAAAAATATAAAGCAAACTAAAAGCAACAACAAGTGGAGCAATTTAAATGGCAGTGCAACAAAAATAATATTGCTACAACAAGTGGCAGCAACTGTTGCAAGTGCTGCTGTTGTTACTGTTGTAGCATTTTGGGGTAGCATAAATCAACGATAAGAAAATTAAAAGCCATAAATTTGCAATTAATTTTGAATTTGTGCAAATTGATTAACATCAGCAGCAGGCTGAAAAAATGCCAATAAACAATTTTGTGTAATAAATCAAATGGTTAATTCAATTTTTGATAAGAATTTCCGGCACATTTTCGTTGAAATAAGCTATAAGTTATCAATAAGTTACATATATACGCCCAAGGAAGTTGCGAATTCTAAGCAAAAAATACATTTTTATTGCAAATTAAATTAATTATTTACTTAAAGTCTAATTATGGCAGTTAACGTCAAAAATTCTAGTATGAAACCTTTTAATAAAAATATGATTTTATATTAACAAAAGTATTATTTAGAAGCCAATATTACAATATATAAAGATAATATATAGAAATCTTAAAAAAAGGCATTTTCGTATTTATGCAAAATTTAGAATATAAATATAATGCTAAATATTTAAATTTTAAATTTATGTAGCAAAATTATCCATTTCAAATGAAGGCTTATATTCCATTTTCCCACT
Organism: Drosophila recens; assembly: GCA_037043495.1. Taxonomy (NCBI): domain Eukaryota; kingdom Metazoa; phylum Arthropoda; class Insecta; order Diptera; family Drosophilidae; genus Drosophila; species Drosophila recens. Next base: position 215,907 of record JBAMBJ010003077.1, on the reverse strand, counting down.
TTCATCTATATTTTTCCCATGGCCCAAGCCAACCCGTCAACGATACCCACCAAACAAATTCGTCCAGCTAAAGACTTAAAGGTCTCTATCTATACAAAATGCCCCCAGCTACAACCTACGCAATGTGGCCAATAAATAAAGCCAGCAGGAAAGTGTGAAGAAGGTCTCAAAGATCTGGCCAATCTCCCAGTCTCAGCCAGCCTGTAAAACCAATAACATAAGACGAACTGTTGACCCTGCTAGAGGTTGTTGCTGTTGATGTTGCTGCTGATGTTGTTGATGTTGTTGCTGTCGCTGATGTTGTTGCTGTTGCTGTCCAATAAGCATTATAAGATGTGATTAATTATGCTGACATTAAATCGGCTAATAGAAATATATCTCGTTGCGATGAAAATGATGTTGACGTGATTATAATTGAAGTTGTTGCTGTTGTTGTTGTTGCTGTTGTTGTTGTTGTTGCTAGAATGAGTGTTGCCTTTAACCCTGCAGAAAATTGCCTTTTCACCGTGCTGTGAGTGCAGTTTATTGCAAATTTGTTTGTTTCTGCATTTTATGTTAACTGATGGGGAAAATTTGTGAAAAGCGCTTAGGAAAACGCATTTTGACAGAGTGCATAAATCACATTGATAATTGGCAACTGTTGCAACTGCTTTCACGCCAGCAACAGCAACACGGCAAGAGAGAGAGGGAAAAGAGTGAAAGAAAGAGAAAATAAAGATCTACTGGCATTTTTATCCCAGTTGTGCCTTGGGAAAGTTCTGTGCAACAATTAAACAGAAATTTGTGGCAATATAATTAACTGTTGCTGCAAGTACGAAAACGAGTACGAGTACAAGTACTCATATAAGTTATGTGCCACGCATCATCAACGTATTTAAATCAATTACAATCAGCAATTTGTTGCATCGCTTGGCATGCGTTTCTATTACACATGACACTGTTGCTGCTGCTGTTGACCACGTTGTTGTTGCTAATGTTGTTGTTGTTGTTGATGTTGTTGATGTTGTTGTTGTTGTGGTTGGTGTTGCTGTTGCCATGGTCGTGTTAAGTACGCGCGAATTAATGTGTTGGCCGAGTCAGTGCATCTTGAAAGTCATCTGCAGCGTTTGCCGTTGTCGTTGTCTTTGTGGTAACAGCAACCAGAGACGTCTTAAAAGGGGGTACTAAGGAGAAATCGGCCCCAATAAACACAATAAAATTAATAATTTAGCTTTCAAATAAAAATACATTTCTAAAATTCTTGAAAAATGCAACAGTTTTGAAATGTTTATTTTTTATTTGCGTTTATTAAAATTTAACTTAAAAATGACTTCAAAATTTATAAAATTTTATCTATAGTTACTAAAATTTTCAAAATAATAACTTTTTTTTTTTGTACAGCCTGATGGCCTTTGCTGTTTTGGCTATAATCCACATTGTAATTTATAATTAATAATGGGCTACAATAATGTAAATACAGTCGAACTTCCCTAACTCAAATCACCATTATCTACGAAAAAAGTTCGAGTTAGGGAGACTTCGAGTTAGGGAAGTAGAATTTTATGAAAATTGCCAAGTATTGCCACTCGATTTTGTTCGAGTTAGAGAAACTTAGAGTTAGGGAAGTTCGAGTTAGGGAAGTTCGACTGTAAATATATAAAATAATATTTTTTAATTTTTAATTTACTAATTTTTTTGGCTAAATTGAAATTGGAAATTTTCGTTTTACTTCGGTAAAATTATTTATCTATATTTTCAAATCAACTCCATCTGATTTTTTATTTATTATTTGCAATGGATCTTGAATTTTAATCGCATTTGAAGTATGGATTGTATAAAGCTTAAAATATTAAATTAATTACGAAATGGTAAAGGCTTATTATGTGATTTAAAATACACAATTCAAAAACTTCGACATTTTAACATCCTTATATTCTAATTCAAGTAAAAAGAAGTTGCTTAGCCCAGTTGAAAGTTGTCCAGCTACGTCTCTGACAGCAATTGTTGCTGTTGTTGCTAAATTGCAAGTCAGGACAAGTCAAGAATTTAACAGCCAAAGCGCCGCCTGCCTCAATCCGAGTTTGTGTCCCAGTCTCTGCCTCAATCTCAGTCGCAGTTGAGGCGACGCCGCGTAATTTACGTCGATTTGATGTTTCCAACATAAATTTATAGCGCGCACATTTTTTAACCAGCGATTTGTTGCCGCCTGCCGCATGTTGCTGATGATGATGCCGCTGCTGCTGTTGTTGTTGCTGCTGCTGCTGTTGTTGCTGGCGTGCTTTGATTTCACAGAGCAGCCACAAACAAAAATGTCGCAATAGTACAATAATGAAAAAAAAAGCAAGAAAAAATCATGTTGGCATCTGGCTGCCTTGCAATGTCTAAGGGGTTGGCTGCCAACTGTTGCTGTTGCCACAGCAACACATTTTTGCCAGCGATTTGGTTTTTATTGACTGAAGAGGCCGCCAGCTTGGAGCACAGATGAAGAAGAAGAAGGCTTTGAAGAGGCGCCTGCGTGTATGAAATATGGTGTTGCTCATGTTGTTGCTGTCGCTGTTGGTGTGGTTGGTGTTGCTGTTGGTGGTGTAAAAGCTGCATGTTTGTTTGTTGGCCGACATGACATGTTCGAGGAGCAGGAAGTCGTTTTGCGTTTTGCCACATTTATGAGTTACGCTTTGGCCGCGTGTTGCAAGCGCACAAAACTCGCATGCAATGTGCCACTTATGGTTGCAAGTTGCAAGTTGTTGCAAGTTGTTGCTGTTGTTTAATTATGTGCAACTTGTTTGCAGTACCAGCCAGCCAAATGATGTCATTAGTACAAGGCACACAGTGCAAAGGTAAAACACGCACAATCAAATTAAGAAATTAAGTAGCAACATTTAGCACTAGAGACTTGCAACATGTTGCTGTCGATGCTGTTGCTGTTGCCGTTGGTCGACAAATTGCTGCTGGCCCGGCGGCCAACACGCCGAACTAATTGCAAGTGGAGCAACAACGTAAATTCGATTTTTCATTTAACAACCAAGAGACGCCCAAGGGCGGAAGCATTTTCCAAATACAAAATGATGCATGTGGCAGGCCCGATGTTGCAGGCACAAGTTGCAGCGCAGTTGCTGCCTCGACTGGTGGGTGCTGTTGGTGGTTGGTTGTTGGTTGTTGGCTGCTGGTTGATGTTGCCTAGCCCAATTATAAGGCACCTGCAATTGACAATACCAACAAGTGGCCAAGTGGAGCGACCGCATGATTTATGCGGCTGGCCATTTAAAGTCCACGGCGGTTCCATAAACAAATTGTCGCCATGCGCTTTAAATGGCGATCTGCCACAGCCTCAGAGGCCCCCATCCCCCCCGCGCACCTATTCTGCCCTACAGTGGAAAAAACCAACAAAATTAGGTTAATTTAATTTACATTTCCCAAGCACAACTTATTTTTGATAATCTATTTAATTACAAGAACTTTATATAGCTTTCCTTACTTAATAATTTAAAAATATATAGCTGACAAACTATTTAATAACATTTAAAAGTATGCTTGAATGATTAAGACACAGTTTCCTACTATTCAGAAAGGTTTTTAAAATATCTTTTGGCATTCTCGAGTTTTGAGCAGAAAGGCAAAGTCAATTTAAATAAAAACATGTTAAAACATTATTGATTTTAAAAATAAGAAAAAAATGGCCTACCATTATTAAATTTAAAAGTGGTTTTTAGTCATCTCAGATCACATTTGTTTATTTAGAAAAAGTAAACCGTGGACCGCAACAAATACAATCTAAGTCTTGTTTTGTTGGAAATTTTTGATAAAAAGTATTTGCTATTTTTTTTTTTTGATTAATTTTTAGCCCTAATCCATGTTTCAAGACACATACTATTTTCCATATGGTACAATGAGAACGGATTTTGGATTCAATCACAATCGAATATGACTCTTAATTTTATTTTATAATTTTAAGCTTGTTTTAAGATACAAACAATTGTAAACACAATAAAATAAAATTAAACAAAATGACTTACTAAATACATTTTTTGATATTGATATAGTAATTTCGAAGTCTTCAATTTATCTAAGCTAGCAATGATATTCTGCCCACTGTGTACTGTCCCCGTCTCTGGCCCTACCCTCGTCTCCATCTCAGTCGCCAGCTCCCCTCTTCGTTTCCAGCTCGGACTGTGCCATGAAATTGAGCTGTAATTGAATTGCACTCAGGATACGAATTGTGCTCGCCAATGCTTTTTGGCCATCTTGCAATTTATTGCGCTGCATTTCAATTTCACAATTAAAAGCAAGCTTTTGAGTCACATCATTAGTTTTTTGGCCAAGCAAATATGGTCATTGTCTCAGTGTGTGTGTGTGTGTGTGTGTGTGTATGAGTGTGTGCGTGTGTGTTTGTCATGGATATTGCTACATATCGCATGCGACTTTTGTCTACGATTTTAAGCATTTAACATTTGTTTTAGTCAAGCTGCATGTTTGCCCAGCCCGAGGCAGCTGCCTCAGTTTGTTGCTGCCTCAGTTGCTGCCTTGCTTGGCTGTCGATAATTTGTAAGCAGCAACTTTGTTGCGATTGCTGTCGCAGTTCCAGTCAGTGCTGCCAACTCTTCGTGTCATGAAAAAGCTAAACTAGAGATGCCAATCTCTATCATCCGTACCGTTGTGCTGACTTGACCAGCGATCCAAGCCAAATGTCACTTTTGAGAAGCCAGAACCAGTTGTGAATTCTAAGTCTCAAAAGTGAAAAAATGGCTGTGAAGCCCTTTGTTGTTGGCGTCGTTATTGTGCAAATGCCATCGGCATTTTTATTACAATAACAATTTTGTTTTTTTTTTCTGTTTATGTCAGAAACAAGAGAGTGTTGCCACTATTTCAGAAAATTATGCCGGCGTGTCGTCCATTTTGTTAAAATGTTTGTTTTTTATGACCTTTCTAATTTGTAGAAGTAAGTTTTAGCTAACTTGAAAAAGCGGCCCTTCGAATTGGAATAGGACAGCAGAAGCAAGGTGCCATAGCAGCCAGAGTTTGAGAGTGCTGATAGCTTTTTCGCTTGGCATCAGTATTGCCCATTGCAATAGGCAAATGCGGGATAAATTGTAAAATAGCGGCTAGCCGGAAATATAGTTATTTTACCAGCGAAATTGGCGTAATTTTAGCTTATTAAAAACATCTGGTAGCTTCATGTATTCTTATGCTTTACGATGCCACACTTAAAAACTTTGTAGTACTTTTTCTATTTGAATGGTATAAAAACATCGTTAAGCCCAAATAGCATTTATTTTTATCGTTTTTAGCTATGAAATCAATTGAATCGGGTTTTATAACATGCAAGAGCCTGCATAAAAAGATTTCCCGATGATGGGAAATGCTTTTGCAAATATTGCAAACTTATAAAAAAAAAACCTTTTTACGAGGTAAGATTCTAGTGACGAAAACATTTGTATGCTCCCAAAATTTCTGATATCCAATTTTGTGACGAATAATATAAAGTTTTACATATAAATTATTTAAAAATAATTTTTGTAATCATTTTTTTCTTATAATAATATGTATGTAAAACTTAATCTTATTCGTCACAAAATTGGATATCAGAAATTTTGCATAAAAATGTTTTCGTCACTAGACTTTTACCTCGCATTTTTCATCATCGGGAAATCTTTTTATTCAGGGTCTTGCATCCAGGCATGACGCGGTTTTTGCTTATGTTTATATTTTAGACATTTTCACCCTACACTCGCGATCGATTCATAAATTGTTAAATACCTCGTTAGTGATGGTATAAAACTCGATTCAATTGATTTCATAGCTAAAGACGATAAAATACTCTTTAGGCTTAACGATGTTTTTATGCCCTTCAAATGGAAAAAATACTACAAAGTATTTAAGTGTGGCATCGTAAAGCATAAGAATACATGAAGCTACCAGATGTTTTTAATAAGCTAAAATTACGCCAATTTCGCTTGGAAAATAGCTGTAATTCCCGCTAGACGCTATTTTACAATTTATCCCGCATTTGCCTATTGCAACCCACTAGATCTAAATTGGCAACACTGGTTCCAGTGTCGAGTTGCCTGTTGCTGTCCGATTTGCAAATGCGACCAATATGTATCTTAATCAATGTTGCGCCAGCAACACACACACCAACAACATGCCGCACTCTGTTGCAGGTGATAATGGAAGTTGTCATCCACAGCTTAACATTTACATGAGCTCAAATGGGACATAATTATTTTCATTATTCAAATTTTGTTTTACTATTTAGCTTTAGTTAATTTAACAGATTTGATGAGAATAACTTCAATACGAGTCTGATGATAAACTCACAGTAGATCAAGTAGAATTTGTTTTGGATTAATTTTTACATCAGAATAATTATAATAATAATACGATAATAATAAACTCTTAAAAAAAAATATAAAGATTTTGTAAATCGTAGCTTAAGTAGGACAATATATGCGTATGCATATCCAAAGTTGATTTTGTTTGTGACTAGTGAATTAACTTATAAAAAGATCTTTGTTGCAATAAGAAATAAAATAAATAAATAATATTGTGTTGATGTTGTGTGGACTCACACATTGTCTATTTAAATACTTAGTCTTAGATACAATAAACTTTTCTCCTAAGAAAAGCAGTGAATTTGCACTTTCTTCCTTCCCATAACTCTTTGTCTATTTCTCCCTGTGTACCTCTCAGCCGACCTTACTCTATCTCTCTTACTCTCTATCGCTCTTCCTTTATCTCTGTTTGTATTTTTTCCCTTAGTTTTTCTCTGTTCCCTTTTTTTATATCCCCCTCTGCATCAAAACTTAATTTTATGATCTTATATTTTTCTCTCTCTTTGTCTCTGAAGACTCTGTGTACTTCTTTTCTTTCAGTCTTTCACTCGTACTCTCTTGCTGTTTTCTTTTTTTCTCTCTCCCTCTATTTTAATATATTATTTATATCCAGAATTTATTAAAAAGTATTCTTGCATCACTAACTTTTATTTCATTTCTAGTGAATTCAAAAAATTTAATTGTTTTATAATTCTTGTTTGGGCTTTGCCCCAATTTGGATTAATTTCTGACTGCACACATAACAAATCGGGCGATCAGTGATCAGTGATCGGGGGATCGGTGAACAGTGATCAGCGACCAGTGATCAGTGATCAGGCAGTGATCTGGCTGCCACCCGGTGGCAATGGGTGCAGACTCCGAAGCCAAAGCAGATATCATTGTCAAATGCGCTTTTAATTGATGTGGACAGCGCCCGTACAGATTGGACAGGCCAGCTGGACAGGATGGACACCAGGTGGACACCATGTGGACAGAGGGGCAACCAAGTTGCAGCTCCATCTCCAAACTGACAAGCGCACATTAGCAATAAAATATCTAATTGGCGTCTCTTAAGCAACAACAACAACAACTACAAGAAAACTACAACAATAATAAAGCCAAGTCAAAGAAAAATGAAATTTCATTATACGATTCAAAGTTGTGGCAAGTCGAGTGTTTGGTGTTTTTTAGTTTTTTTTTGGTACGTAATCGAGACTTTTGTTTGGAGATTTGTTTTGTCTGTCGCTCATTTTGTATTTTTGCTTATTTTTTTGTCTATTTGCGGAGCTTGTTACAATTTATGGGCTGTGATTTATGCCAGCAACTAAAATTTATTTCATTTTTAATGAGTAATTTACACAAAATTGCATTAATTTGCGCGCCCAAAGCGAAACACATGCCACATGCCACAGCAACATGTGCAACATGGGCAACATGGGCAACACGCCACGGCGACAACTCGTGGCAAATTTCTGACATTTTCTTGATTTATAAATTGTATTAAATTGAATTCTCAAAGAAATTCAACGATCTTGCCATTAATTTTAATTCAATACAAAATTAATGCATTCATTAATGAGTCTTATATTATTAATGCATTTATTTTTTTGTAGAGTCAATTTTTGGAAAAACAAAAAAAATGAGGGCGGTAAAAAATTAAACATAAATTATAGTAATAAATATTCAGAGTTAAAAAATTATAAGCATATGGTTAATTGGTTTTAAGCAAAGTTATTAAATTTATTCCGCTTGAAAATTGGATTAGTTTTGCGATTAGTTGCAAAAGTTTGAAGTTGGTCGAAAGCAAACAAAAATTTTTAAAATCGTAATATTGCAAGATTGCAATCAATATATGTTTATTAGATCCATACCTGTTAAATAATTATTCGAATTCATAATCATTTGAAATTAGAATATTTTTGTTTAAAAGTCAAACTAATGAATAAATTACGATTATTTTCGGCTTTGACCAATTATTTAATGATTACGATTACAAAAAATCAAAGATAATGTAGAATTATTACAATTATTCAATATTAAAAAGAAAAATTCAAAAATGATCAAAAATAATCTATTTGAGTATTCGGATTATTTTTAATATTTTTAGGATATTTCTGATTATTTTTGATTATTTCTGACTATTTATGACTACATACTTAGTAAAAATCTAATTATTTTAAATTTTCACAATCAAAGTAGCCAAAATAATCAGAAAAAATCAAAATTAATCTGAAATAATCAGAAAGATTATTTTTGATTATTTTTGATTTTTTCTGATTATTTTGAAAAATTGTAATAATTTTAAATTATTTCTTATTTTTTGTTATCTTAATCATTACACAATCACAAATTTTTCAACAGTGAATTATATACAATAGTCACTATGTTTATTTCCAAAAATCATTAGTAATTCTAATCGAAATTTAACAGGTATGATTAGATCTCGTATTTGTTTTAATTGTTAGTTTTCAATTTTCCCATAATTTTTTGTAAGTTTCATCTAATTGCATATTTTTTAATTACCTATTTTAATTTTCCCATTTTAATATTTGTAGTAGTATATGAATGTCAAAAATGTTTTTAGGAATCCAATTAATGCAATCATTAATGACTTTATTCTCTTTGCAGTCAACCGTTGATTTGATAATTTAAATTTAATTACCAAGTGCCCACTGATTGTTGGCAACAGGCCAAACAGCATGTTGAAGTGTTGCCAATTAGGCGCCACATGCTGTGCGTGTTGTGTTGTGTTGTGTTTAGTTGTGTGTGCCACTGTGCCACGCAATGTTGCAACGATTTCCATATGCGCAGCAGATGCTGCCCCAAAATGGTTGCAGATCAAACGCAGACGCCCTGAGACAGATACTGCGACTAAGACTGAGACTGAGACTGCGATTGAGATTGAGATGATTTAATGTCGCCTCGTCTGAGTTGACCATAAATGTACTGTTTAAATTAATATGTACGAGCGTCACCTAATGAAGCTGCCAGACAGTGAGGCAGACGGACAGTTGGACAGTGGGACAGTTGGACGCACGAACATTCGGACAACGTGACCAAGACGACTTGACGGTATTTTTGGAATTTTTACAACAGCTCAGACCTCGGCTGAGGCAACTGCTCAGTCAACCCAGAGCTTAAAGTCGACCCACTTGCCATTTTCCATTAGCAATAAAAAAGATAAGTCCGAATAGCTCTATGAATTCTAAATACCCTATTCGAATTGATTTAATTTTTGTACCATTAAGCATAATAATAATTATCAAAAATAAAAAAAAGTCATAAAAATGAATTTGTGCGGTCCGGTGGCTCAGTGGCTAGAGTCGTCGACTTGTAACATAATTAGAACTTTTAGTTTGAATAAACGGGGTTTGATTTCCCCCGTCATTGTAGTCAAGCATGTGTTTTTAAATTCCTAGGAATGAAACGCAAAAATGTATACCCGTCAATTTAAAAAAAAAAAAAAATGAATTTAAGTGAGTGGAATTAATATTCATATATTTCGCAGATTATAGAACTAAGAAGAACTCATGTCGATTTTGGCAAATATTATTATAATTATAATAAAAAGATTTGAGACACCTAAAAATAGTAAAAATATTAAATAAACATGCATATATTTATCCAATTATATAACTCGGTAGAATTCATATCAATTTAGGCAAAAGTTATAAGAAAAAAATAAAAAAAAAATTTAGAACAACTAAAAGCAGTCAAAGAAAAGTGAAATAAATTTATAAAAACGGATTCTCCCTTAGAAGCTAATTTAATTTAACAGCTATTGTAAGTCAAATCATCATAGTAAAAATAAAATATTTGGAAAGGTCGTATAAATTCCGTTTAAAACTCAAATTTTTGTGAACGTCTACTTTTTTAACTTTTTTCCTCTATTTTTGACAAAAAAAAATATTTTATTACCAAAAATGTCTTGAAACAATTCTAAAGTGACTGCAAAAAAAAATTTTCTAAAATATTTTTGTTAGTATTTTTTATTAATTTTTGAAAATCCTAAATATGACTCTTTTAACCCCTTTTCCCTACTTTTCTTTATAAGTCGCCTTCCTCAAAACGTTACATACTTCGTAACAAAGTCATATGACTTTTATAGCAGTGCATTTTGGCGAGGAGAAGAAAATAGTGCGAATGCGAGTAGTTTTAAATTATGGTAAAACACCTAGGCCATGATTTATAGTTGTTGTAAATAAAGAAATTAAAATGCTTTTATGGTCAACAGCAGCGTTCGTTGGCTGTTCATTTGAGCGGCTTCTGTTTCGACCAGATTGTAACATTGCAACGTTGCAAGTACCTCAAACTCAGACGCGGACTAAGACTCGCGCTCGTATTTTAGCCGCTTCAACTGAGAAGGCCAAATTAATTGCCAAAATGTATTGATAAGATTACTGTACTGGCAACACCCCCGCCAGTGGCAGGCACAAAGTGTCCTTAATTAAAAATTTGTTGCATGCAACCTGCTACTTCTGGTGGCAATATTGTTGTTGCTGTTGCAGCAGCAGCAGCAGCACCAAGTTGCCAATATTAATGCGACTCTGTAATTGGTTTCTCAAGTCCAAGTCACGTTAAGACTATTACGAGAAATGCATTTTCATTTTCGGCTGCTGTGGCGCTGCGCGATGTGTTGCATAACTCCATTTGTTGCTGCCACACGAGCAGCGAGCATCGAGTACGTGTGTCTTTGACGAGCGGGCTTAAGGCTGAGAAAGACGCCGACGCCGACGCCAACGCCGACGCTAACGTCGACGTCGACGTTATTTGTGAGCATTTTTCTGTTGCACTAAATGCTCATCGTTAACAACTGGCCCAACGTGCAACATCCACGGGGGCATGCGACAAATTCACGAATACACCCAGAGAAAAATGGTCAAAATTTTTCATATTTTCATTTTATTCAACTATCATAAAATCAAAAATCTATCTTAATACGAAGCCAAAATCAATAAATAAATATAAATGTATGAAGACGAATTAAATTGTATTGAATACGAATAAATCAATAAAAAAAAAGGTGTGAGCATAGATTTTTAATTAAAAACTATCGGGTGTGCTACAGAAATCTCTTTCACCTGAATTTGACGTAAATTTGTATGAAATTTACGTCATTTGTATCCTGTAATTTGTATGAAATTTATGTCATTTTTCAGGTGAAAGAGATTTCTGTAGCACACCCGTATATTAAACTTTTTCATTTATAAATTATGCACAGATAATATTTTAAATAAACATTATTTTTTATCAGCTATAAATTTGAATTGTATATGGTAATATTGCTAATTTTATAATATTATTTTTAGTTATGTTTTTTTTTTAAGGGGTTACTCCCACGCATGAAAATTTGTCAATTTCATGCATTTTTTTTTACGATAACTACGAAATGTTTTTTTGACGACCAATACGACCTCTTAAAGTACATACACTGAACATCTTTCAGTATTTTGTTATTAACAAAATATTACAAAATTTAGTAACAAACAGTAGCGGGAATTATAGCTATTTTCCAAGCGAAATTTTCGTTATTTTAGCTTTTTAATAACATCTGGTAATTTCATGTATTTTTATGCTTTACGATGCCACGCTTAAATACTTTGTTGTATTTTTTTCATTTAAATGGCAAAAAACATCGTTAAGCCAAAAGTGAATTTATTTTGATTGTTTTTGACTATGAAATCAATTGAAATGAGTTTGTACCATTTCTAACGAGGTATTTAACAATTTATGAATCGATTTATGATTTATGAAAATACTTAAAATATATAGCAAAACCGCGTCATGCCTGGATGCAAGACCCTGCATAAAAAGATTTCCCGATGATGGGAAATGCTTTTGCAAATATTGCAAATCTAGCAATGATGCAAACTTTCGGATTTGCACGCACCTGCCCAGACAGCCAAGCGGATATACATATGTACATATGTAAGTCTTCTGCAGCTTCTTTAGCACAGGCGAACAAAATACCGTTTGTTGATTCTATTCCTGCGAAAGCCTGCAAACAAGAGGCGGCATTATGTTTATTTATTGCAACACATTCATCTTTCAGCCCAATTGAGCATTTTGGATTGTTATACGGATCAAAAAACACTGGATTAAATCAATAAAAAATTGTTTTACTACTCTAGCGTTTTATTTATGACACGAAGAGTTGGCAACACTGGTAACAAAATGGCCAGCAAAGAAGGTGTATTTTAATTTTAGCGTTTTGCGGTGACCAAAATTGTGGGAAAGAGGATAATTCAAAATATTAAATGTCGATGGATTTAGTTAAAGAACAATATAAACTAGTATTTAGTTGAAGGATTTAAAAAAATATTAATTTTTCACAAAATGACGGATAGTCAAAGTTATAATATAGATTTTCACTAAAAGAAACCGCCGTTTTTTGCCAATTTTTACCGATAAAAACGACACAACCAAAAAAAAAAAATTTTTGTATTGAATAAGCCTGCCAAGTTTCAAAAAATCCATTCAGTAGCTTTCGAGCATAATTGGTTATCGATTTCAAAAATGTAATTTTGAAAAAAATACGCGTTAAAAGCTCGGACGTATTCTTAAATAGTTACTAAATATATGCTTCAAAAAGAATTAAAAAAAAACAAACAGTTTTTCCAAAGTTACAAGTGGGGCTAATAAATTTCTTTCTGTGTTGCATAGTTAATTTTAAACCCAATTCTATTTAAAAGGAAAATTGTTAAATCAATTACTTGATTTACCTATATTTATATATATGTAAGTATATGCGCTATTTCTCTGGGTGTATGTGCTTACACAAATGTACATCTGTGCGTGTTGTTGCATATATGTAAAAAATGCACCTGTAATTGGTTAGTGCGTCTGCAACATTTATGTCAAATAACGATGCAACTTTGCCGCAACGTTGCACACACACACATCATAACCTTGTCGTCTGCCAGAGTCTGAATTTGGTTAGTTTCTTTTAGTCGTCTAAAAGCTTAGAACAAGCTCGTTAAACCTTTTCCGTTGGTATTGCGCTATAAATTCTGACAAAAATGTGGCTAATGATGTGTTATGAAAACGGCGCTCATAAATCGTTGCAACGTTGCATCTCTGTGTTGTTGTTGTTGTTGGTTGCATTGCATCGTTCGCTTGCAACACACGCTGCCCAAGGGGACGAATCGATTCGTAATAATCGTATTGCATAAATATACTAAGAGTACTATGAACATATATTTCATTTCAAATTAACTAACCACTTGGAAATTTGGAATTTATTAACTTCAATTTAAACAACTTTTTTTTATTTTTTTTATTTTATTACTCGTTTGAACTTTAATAAATGACAACAGTTGTTGGAAAACTACTGCAGATTAACTTCAGATTCGAAACATACATAAAATTCTCATCTGCATCGAACTTCAAAAATTTAAGAAATCTTCAGTAGGCAAATTCTTTTTGTATGTCATTATTTCCTAAATATTTTTGAGCTTAGTAGAACATCTTTAAAAAATCTTTTTTTCAAGAGAATTAAGGGAAAGCTTCTTAACATTTTTATTATCATTGCTAGTTCAAATAATTCAAAGTTCTATAATATTTATAAATTCATCAAAAGCTATTTCGAAAATATTTTTTTCAGAAACAGAGAGATGTCAGATATTTTTATTTTTGGACATATTTTTGAAATCAGAAAAATTATTTTGTCTTTTATTTGTTGCAAAAAATTTAATCAATTTTAAAGAAAATGTAAAATTCTTATTTAGGGAAGTACTTTTTTAACTTTGATCTCAAGATGCATTCTTCCCTTTACCTTTTTCATACTAAAAAGCAACACGAAAATGATTTTCAGTCTAAAATTGTGAAATAGTTTTTATATTTTCATGAGTTTCCTCTTTTACTGATCTCAAAGATGAAGTTGAATGTTAAACAAGGCTTATGCAATATTTAAGAGACTGATCCTCAGGCATATTCCGACCACACATGGATTTGTGACAAGTGCCTCACAAGCTTTCCCAGTTGCTCCAGGAGCAACTCGATCAGCTCGTGCAACATTATGTGGCATGTGCGCGTGCCCGGCCAGAAGCTAACAATTATGTTGCCCCCGCAGAAGGTGGCTGTGTGACTTCACTGATCCCCAGCACAGCTACAACGTGAGAGAGCACGCTGGACGAGATGCGTTAACTCTATCGGCGATCTCTTAATACACTTCAGAAATGCTTGCAACAACTGAAAGATCTTTCCCACGATGAAGCCGCATCTTCTTTAGAAATTGCATAAATAGTTGCAACATCAAAGTGAGAACTCTTAGAGAACTGCCCGAAAAGATTAACGAATTTTATGAATTGTTATAATTCTCGATAGAGATTAGAGAGAGACCCCAAGTTGTTCCACACTTTCTCCGTTAGGCTGCAAGGATCATGAAAGGTCAGCAAATTAGCGCAGCCAACTCAGAGGGGGAACTGTGAGGGCGAGGTAAGGGGTAGGCAATGCTGCAAATGATCATGACTTGGAGCAACATCTCAGCAACATCTCAGCAACAGCAGCAACAGCAACAGCAGCGGCAACTGATGATGATAAATGTGTCGCCGGATCTTTGGCAGTTCACATGAAAAACACATTACGCGCCAAAGTTTCTTAATGTTCAATAATGATGGAAAAATCATGACACAAGCCTCACCATAATGTTGATAAATCAAAGCAAATACGAGCAAACTTAAGCCGCAGACGTCGCTCAGATCCTCTGCAGAAACAGTTAGCAGGCAATTGTTGTTATACTCTTAACTTGGTCAGGTACCTCAACTTATAAAGAAAAAAATTTATTAATTGAACTATAATCAGGCATTGAATAAAATTTAAATAAATTTTAAATTAAACAAAACAAAACAATTGCAAATTAATTTATCAATTGATAACAGATTTATTGACATTTTTGAATTTGACAGTTATGAAATTGACTAAAATTTATTTTTCAATTAATACAAAGACGAATACTTAATTTTAAAAGAGTTTATTTATTGCATAGAAACACCAATAAATAAAATTATTTTATAATAATGCATCCATATGTGTATTAAATAAAGTCTCTTGCATTTCTGAAACGATTTCTTCGGTTGTGTTTAAAAACAATTACCAGCCAGATATTTACAGATTTGTGGAACATACCTGAATACATTTTTTAGAGCATCTAGTTATCGGTGCTTATTAAAGCCGGCCTTTCGTTTCTTGTGCTCTTGGTGTTGACATGGCCAGAATCGTAGCCAAGTTATGAACCTGCGCAGCTAGCTTCGTGTATATCAGCCACATGCATGTGGCACGTAGCACATGAAGAAAACAACAACAAAAACTAAAGCTAGCAACACGTTGCCTGCCACCGCCGCAGACTTGTTGACGGCAAGCTTTTGTCTTGGCTGGCTTATTATACCCTGTTCCACAGCAACAATGGGGTATATCGCAATATATGTTTATTTTGAGAGTTTATATTACGAAGACTTTATACATTTTTGTTCTCGTTTGTTCACTTTTATATTATTCTTAAATAATAAGCAGTTGCAGAGTTTCTACAAAGAATTTAATAATGTAGAGAAACTAAACTAAATACAGAGAACAAATTGTTATAGCTTTTTTAGTGGAGGAAAAATATTCAAAAAATATAAATGTTTAAAAATATTGGAAAGAGCAACAAAATTTTGTAGTGGAAAAAAACTTCAACAAAATTCACAAAAATTAAAACATAAAAATAAAAAAATTTTAATAAAATCATAGATTAAAATATAATACATATTTAGATTAAAATATAAAATTTTATAATTAAAAATGTTTGAGTTATTGTATATGATCATATATGTACATATACATCATACATAAATCAGTAAAAGCAGCCAGATACTCTTAAAATTTTGATCTTCCCAAGGACGCTTTAAGTCTGATTTAAAAAAAAAACTTGATCAGTATTTACTCTTGTATTTATAAAGTTTGAATAAGAAATTCTAAGAGTCCGAAATATGGTAGCTACTTATATGCTGTAGGTGTAAAAAATGCAAAACTAAAATAAATAAAAAATGTACAATGCAAGCTCCAAAAATTAAACTATTTTTATGTACAATAAATAAAGGGTTTCCACAAAGTCGATCAACTAATATACAATTTAAAAGCATGTATTGTTGTCGTTATTATCGCTGTTGTTGCTGTTGTTATTGTTGCCGTTTAAGCCATTAAAATATATAGTTAGTGTTATTGCTGTCAATATGAAAAAGAGGTTCATTGAAAAGTGGTGGAGGGGAGCTGAAAAAACAACAACAACAACAGAGCACATGTCAGAGCTTTTGGCTTGTTAATAATGTTGCTGCTGGCAATGTTGTTGGTTGTTGCTGGTTGTTGTTGGCTGTTACTGCTGCTGCGAGATGATATTGATGTTAGCATAATCACGATCTAATTTATTTACAAATTGTGTTGAAATCATACGTTCAAAGTCGTGTTTAAAACTTAAAGTTCTTTATGATTTATGCGAGTGTTGAAATGCCAAAAAACTATGTGCAGAAATTTCTCACAGTCCTGGCCGATAAGCTGTTAACTTAATTGATTGGCAATGTCCAATATAAGCAGAGGAAGCAGCTCAACTTGGACTGATCCCAGGCACTGTCGCTCTCCTCATTGAGTTATGTCCAGGAACCGCATTGACTCACTAATTTAGATTTATGATCCAAATCGCAACTAGCCTGATGCGTGATGCCGCTGAGGCCAAGACATTGGCCAAGTCATTGGCCATGTCTAGCTAACCACCTAAGCCACCCGGCAATGCAACTGGGCATCGCTTGCATGTGCCCCATTTGTCACGCGGCAGACAGTGCTGTCCAAAAATATTAAGGGATAAAATAGCTAATTTACTTTTAAAACAAGAATATTAAATGTATTTGCTAAAAAAATAGTAGTTTTATTTTAGTTTATATCTGCCTAGGATGTAGGAGAACCTTATATACCAAATACGGTTTTTATAGCTATTATAATCACCTCATACGAATTTCGAAACTTTTTTAAGGAATTTTAAAAAAGCAGAAAAAAAAACCAAGAATAAAATTTTTAGGAATCCAGAATTGGGATGAAAAAATTTGGAATCATAAATTAGGAATTTCAACTAAGAAAAATATTCAAAGTACAAAAATTAAGGTAAAAAATAAGGAAAAAAATTGGGAAAAGTATCTTTGGTTTTTCTGTAATTGGAGATAGGACCGAAAAAAAAACAATCAAAATATGAAACAGTAGACAACCGTCTTAAATCGCTATTCGAAATTGAAAAATGTTTTGATTTTTTAAATAAATGGTTCGACAAATCTTGTCAGCCAAAATCACGCGATTTTTAATAAAAATATTTTTAAGTAATATTTTTCGACATTCGTATATTGAAATTAAGTATTCACATTTTAAACGGAATTACTTTAAATTTTCTTCGCAGTCTTTCCATTTAAAAGCTTAAATGGCAACAAAGTGTACTGATTTTCCAAAGTACTTAATCTGTAAAATAGCCAGATATATGTATTGAAAACATTTCTTTAAGCAAAATCTAGCTATAAAATTGCTATTATGGCAGCAAATAATATTTTGATTTTCTCAAGCAAAACATCCAGACTTTACATAAAATTATGTTCTTAGCAAAGTCTAGCTATAAAATAGCTTAAGCGGCAGCACTGGTGACTGAAGATGATCGTGTGCTGCTGCAGCTGCGATTTCAGTTTACAGATGCGGCCAGGAGAAAAGCAAAGCTTCAACATTAATCTCTATCTGTCTCTCCCTCTCTTTCTCTGCTGTCCGTCTGTCTGTCTCTTTCTCAGCCTGCATATAATGTTGATAAATTAGTTGATTGTTGATTTCACGCAGCAATTGCTGCGCTTGTTGTTATTGTTGTTGTTGCAAGTACTCATATACAGCATGTCACTGTGCCAAGGAGAATTCCAAATAAACATATCAACATGATAAATATGCGCGGTCCATAAGCGACTCGCACTCACTGTTATCGGACTGTGTCTCTCTACACTGGGCTACACGCAAACCGAAGGACAAGCGCATAAATCAGTTGCCTTTTTTCTTAATCGCTGATTTCCGCTTCGCTGGAAATGAAACCGGAGGAGAAGATGCCGACGAGGTAAAAGGAACTGTTAAACTCGTTTCTGGACTTGAGATATTCGCCAAAATAATAACAATGGCATGCGATGCACTTAAACAACGTTTGTGGCAGCCCTCGCACAATTGATGGTGTATTTTTCCATCTTATAGTGGTTTGTTCTCATTTTGCAGATCCGAGAAATTAAGAATGTCAGTTACACAACTGTTAAGACAGCCCTCGCACACATGTGTTGGGCAGTGTTGCCAATTTAGCTATTTAACCGACAGATTTAGTGGGTTGCAACTGGCAAATGCGGGATAATTTGTAAAACAGCGGGTAGCGGGAATTTTAGCTACTTCAAAAATAATTTTAGCTTTTTGAAAACATTTGGTAACTTCATGTATTTTTATGTTTTACGATGCCACACTTAAATACTTTGTAGTATTTTCTCCATTTGAATGGCCCATAAGCCAAAAGAGCATTAAATTTAGTCGTTTTAAACTATGAAATCAATTGAATCGTTCACAATTTATGAATCGATCGGTGTATCGGAATATATACAGTGGTCCACTAATGTCTTCATACCCCCTAACTTTGTCAATTTTATATCTTAATTTAATAATCTATTCATTCAAATTCCGTTTGAATGATGCAAAAATTTCCTTAACCCATTAAGTATTCATGAAAAATTTTTAAATTTTTTTTAAAGTGAATTTTTTAAATTTTTTCTCGGTCCTAAACAAAAAATATTTTGAAGTAAACAAATTCTTAAAATTCTAAGTGATTGTTAGAAATTTGAAAAATATTTTCGCTAGTATTTTTATGAATTTTTAAAATTGCTAAAAAGCCACTTTAAAAAAAATAGTTAAAATAGTAATTTTTAGCTAATTTTAAAAAGTCTTAAAAAATATTAGCGAAGAGATTTTTCAAATTTTTTTTTGCATTTACTCCTAGAATTGTTTAAAGAATTTTTTTGCATCAAAATATTCCACAAAAAATGGATTAAATCAATGAAAATATCGTTTCTTTACTCTAGCGTTTTTTTTCGCTAACAATTTTTTTTAAAGCTATTTTCAGCTTTTTTTAAAGGCTATTTTGGCTTTTTCATGTCCCGAAAAGTTGGCAACACTGCCTCGCAAAACTAAGAAACACTTGGATGTGGATTATCCACTTTACAAATCAGCTAAAATACAGAACTGTTTGGACAACCCTCGCATACACTGCACAAAACTGAGGTCAATTTAGACACGACAGTTGTTGTTGTTTACTAAATATTACATTTGTTTATTAAATCCACACATTTAAATTGTTGTTTATGTTTTTTGTTGTTGTTGTATTTAGCGCAAACTCAGAATTGTTGTTGTTGTTGCTCTTGTTTTAAACAGTAAAACTTAAAGTTTACAGAACCTTCGGCTCAGACAGATCATCCAGAGGCTTGCTGCTGGTGGGGGGAATCTTGTACTCCGTCTCGGGGGTCTCGTAGATCTTCTCCTCCTTGGGCTCGACGACGGACACGTTGTCGGGCAGCGGCTTCTTGGGGCCAATCTTGTTCTTGGGATCGTAGGGCAACATGATCTTGACCTTGATGCCCAGCACGCCCTGGCGCAGCAGGACGTGACGTGTGGCCGTCTCCACATAATCGTTGCATGGATCACCAGAGTGAATCATGAGTCCATCGACGAACTTCATCGACTTGGCGCGCTGACCGCGCAGCTTGCCGGAGACAACGACCTCGCAGCCCTTGGCGCCCGACTCCATGATGAAGCGCAGTACACCGTAGCAGGCGCGACGCACGGCCAATCCTCCCGTCAGCTTGTAGCGCAGCGACTCCGCCTGGGCGATGGCGCACAGGCCACGAGTGGCGACCTTCTCGGCGTACAGCTCGATGCGTCCGGTTTCGAAGTTGAAGCGCTTCTGCACCATGGCGGTCAGCTCACGGATGCGACGGCCCTTCTCGCCGAGCACCTGTTGCGTCTTGGTGGCCATGATGATGATCTCGGTGCGGGACGGAGTCACACGCACCTCCACGCCGGAGTAACCATCCTCGGCGAGCTCACGGGTCAAGAACTCGTTCAACTCGGCCTTGAAGATGCCGTCGGAGACGAACTGCAAATGGAGAATAGAACATTTATTTGTTAGTCCACAAATTCAACACTTGCTCCCCCCTCCCTCCACCAAAGGGTGCTCCACAGGGCCGTGTTTTGAGGTTAGCTTCGGGCTCACATCAATTCACATCAAACACCGCATTTGCCTCACACAACTTTACACACAAATAACACCCACAGCTGCGTTTTAACGTTTTGTTCTATATCCAATGCAATACTCGTTTATTTACCTTACGTTTCTTCGAAATTGTGAGGTTCATGTTCATTTCATACAACGCGCACGGAACGTGGTCAAAAAGAAAGAAAGACAGCGCCCTGCTTTACCGATAACATGGCCGTCGCGTTGCACTGCTTTATCGACCGTAGAGTTGCTGGGCAAAACATACCGATAGTTAGCCTACAGCAACTTATCGAGTTTTGCAGTCATCAAAAGGTTGCCAAAATAACTTGAAAGTCGCTCTATTATAAAATATTGCTGCCAATAAATTTACCACTGCACCTTTTGCTTATTTCAACAGCTTTTAACCCTAGCTTAAGTTTTAATTCATTCTTATTAATTAATCGATATCGGTAGTGGGGAAATCAACTCTGGCAATTTACAACAAACACAAAATGACCTAAATTTGCCCACAAACTATCGATGTTTCCGATAGTCTTGGCGCAAAAATTCAAATTACAAGACAATGACACAGAAATATATTGTATGAGCCATCAGTGTTGCCAATTTGTCCTTTTTACGGACAGATTTGTCCATTTTGGAACTGCGATTTCAGAAAAAATTTTAAAACGTTCCCTATCCGAAAAAAATCACTTTATTATTTTGATTTATCCTTTTATTCATCCCTTTTTTAACTTTTAAGTCTCTTCTACAATTTATTAATTACAACTATGTGGCATCGATTTCATAATGTTTTTCCGATATATCGTTAAGCCTTTCACGAAGTCATGCAGCAGCTAGTGCTGTCAATTTGTCCTTTTGTGGACACATTTTGCCCATTTAAGACTGCGAATTCTGGAAAAAAATTTAAAGTCCCCTACCCGAAAAAAATCCTTTTTTTAATTTATTTTACTTCATCCTTTATTTTCATTGCTCTGTGCGTCATTTAATATATTAATTTTCGGATCGTCGAATATTTTTGAAATTGGCTTAATTAACCACCGGTTTTTTTTTTTTAGTAGAGGCGTTGGCAACACTGCAAACTATTGCGATATGAGCAACTATGTTTCTTATCGATAAGTATATCGATAACTTCACAGCTGTAGAACAAAGCAGCGAGCAATTGCGTCTCATTATCAGAAAACGAAAATAAATACTAAAACGAAACAATTTCAAGAGCAAAATGTCGGAGATAAAGGCGTTGGAGCACGCCACACTAAAAGTGCCATACGAAATACTGAACAAGCGCTTTCGCTCTGCCCAAAAGATAATCGACCGTGAAGTGGACCAAGTGATGAATGTATCGCGACAAGTGGAAAAGGCCTTGGAGGCCGAGGAGCCGCCCACATTGTCGGAGGTGACCAAACTGATGGGCAACGTGGCCCAGAAGCTGCAGGTGCTCAAGCGCAAGGCAGACGAGAGCATCACCGACGAGCTGAGCGTCACACAGATCTGCAAGCGTAAGTTGGAGCACCTCAAGGGGATTATGCCACAGAATCGCAGCACTGGCGAGGTCTGTCAGGGCTCCGTGGATCAGTGGAAGCGCATTCGCCTGGACCGTTTGGTCATTGAGCATCTGTTGCGCATGGGCTACTATGAGACGGCCGAGGAGCTCGCCGCCCGCTCCGATGTCCGTCATCTGACCAATCTGGACATATTCCAGACCTCCCGTGAAGTGGAGGACGACCTGGCCAATCATAGCACCACCAAATGTGTGCTGTGGTGCATTGACAACAAGTCGAAGCTGCGCAAAATCAATTCAACCATCGAGTTCAGTCTGCGTGTGCAGGAGTTCATTGAGCTGGTGCGTCAGAATCAACGCTTCGAGGCTGTCAAGCACTCGCGTCGCTATTTCCCGGCCTATGAGAAGACCCAGTTGAACGAAATCTGCCATGTGATGGCGCTGCTGGCCTATCCCGCCGACACGGAAATGGATCACTGCAAGAAGTACATGGATCCGAAGCGTTGGGCGCAACTTGTCTTGGACTTTCGTCACGAGAACTATCGCCTCTTCCAGCTATCGAATACATCAGTATTTTCAGCGGCCGTCCAGGCCGGCTTATCAGCGTTGAAGACGCCCCAATGCTACTCCCAGACCTGCCGCAATCTCAATTGTCCTGTCTGCCAGGAGGATCTCAATCGGATTGCGCTCAAGTTGCCATACTCGCACTGTGTCCAGAGTCGTCTCATCTGTCGCGTCACCGGCCTGCCCCTCAACGAGCACAATCAGCCCATGATGCTGCCAAATGGCCAAATCTTTGGCCAACAGGCTCTGAGGAAGATAACCAAAGAGGATGGCACCACAACCTGTCCGGTGACCAATGTTAAGTTCACAAAACCCAAAATCGAGAAAGTCTTTATCATGTAAGCGCACTGTCGGACGCTTCCCCAATGTTTCAGCCAGGGATCGTAGCTGTTTTTAGTTTTATAATAAATATTACGACATAACAATTTATTTAAGCCCCATTCAGACGAGCACTTTTTCACCGACACTTTTTGTCAAAAAAACCATCCGTGTCGCTCACCGATAGAATAGATCGTGTTCTACTTCCATCGGTGAGCGTCGGTTTCTTATCGACACTTTGAAATTTTGTATGGTTACGCGACACGGACAGCTTCTTGACAAAATATGACAAAAAGTGTCGGTGAAAAAGTGCTCGTCTGAATGGGGCTTTAACATTTTGATTTCTATTGCTTAAAAAATAATTCTCATCTTTAATACTTTTTTCAAAGTTTCGGAATAACACTTAAATTTAAAAAAAAAGGTTCAGCGCAGAAAATATTTTAAAACTTTTGTTTAAGAAAACTACAATTTTTTAAGTAAAATATTTTTTAATCATTTGACCAAAATTTAGAAAAATTCATTCTGTATTGCTAAACAATTTTCATATTGATATTTAAATTCCAGTTGAAGGAAAAAGTTTTAAAACTGTATGTTTATGTTACAATATTCTATTGCAGTTCTTCTTTAGAGACTAGTTAAACCATTTGTTTTAAAATACGCTCGTTTTAAAATACATGTAAAAGCCCAAAAAAAATTTTAAACTTTCATAAAGCTGAAACAAATTCTATTTCAAAATTGTTATTATTATCATTAGTTTTTAAAATACATGTTAAATTCATGCATAATAATTTAATTTTTATTTTAAAACAAAACAAGTGTTATTTCGTCATTTTCATATACAAATCAAAAATGAGAAATCTAAATCATATATTTTTTACAAATTCTAAATATAAGTTTTTCGCTGATATCTACTATAAAAGAAACATAAATAGAGGGAAACTATTTTACAGATAATTAAATATTGTTTGCATAATTGTTACTCTTGATCCCTGGTTTCATGAATACTTTATTATTACTACGATTATTACTACATAAGTTAAGCAAGAGAATGGACTAAATACTTTGAATAACTTGTATTTGTCTATATATGTATG
This sequence comes from Drosophila recens, assembly GCA_037043495.1. Classification (NCBI taxonomy): domain Eukaryota; kingdom Metazoa; phylum Arthropoda; class Insecta; order Diptera; family Drosophilidae; genus Drosophila; species Drosophila recens. Next base: position 191,859 of record JBAMBJ010003077.1, on the reverse strand, counting down.
TAGTTCTAAGTGGCGCCTTTAAATGCGCATTTGAATTTCGATTACGATAAATTCAGTTTTTTCGCAACCACGATTTTTATTCAGTCACTGTCGACGCTGCGCCGTCGCAATTCTATTGATTTTTCCGACAGCGCTGCCAGCAGAAGCAGCAGCAGCAGCAGAGACAACGACAGTGTGTCGATGTTGATTCATGTTGCATGCAACGCGGGCAACGTTATTTAATAACTCGTCAAGTGAAAAACTATTCACATCTCTATATCAATAAAAATAAAAAATATATATAATAAATCAAATATAAGCAAACATAAAACAATTTGACTATTTCTTGTGTTATTTAAAATACAGTTGATGTTGTTGTTGTGGGCGGAAAATGCATTGGAAGCTGTGAAATATTAATTAGTCATTCATATTTGGATTGAAATAAATAAGGAAAATACTCAAAATTTGTGTGATTTTCACTGAAATTGAAATTGTCTTTAATTAATTGAAATAAAGTATAAATATGTATAATGCAGCATCAGCTATAGCAAAAACAGCTGCAACATAATAATAATAAAAACAACAACAAACAGATACACAAACAACCCCCACAGCCAAACCTTCATATCACCACCACCAACAGCACCACCACCAATACCACCCAACAACAACAACGCAGTAGGCAAAAAGGGCCAACAACACCAAAAGTCAAGTCCATCTGTAATTTAAAACCCGCTCAGAGTATTTCACAATATGGCTTTGGATTTTGTGGCCACCTACAAAGTGCTCGTGCTGGGCGACTCCAATGTGGGCAAGACCTGCATTGTGCACAGATATTGCGACGAGAAATACTACGACACATACATCTCCACAATTGGTAAGTCTATACAGTATGTGAACTAATTGTTTTGACAAAGAAAAATATTCCCATAAAAGTTTTATTATTTTTAAAAAAATTTTAACTTAAGTTATTGGGGGGTGCCACAGAAATCGCTTTCGCTTGAATTTCACTTAAATTTCATACAAATTTGAGTGAAATTCAAGCGAAAGCGATTTCTGTGGCATCCTGGATTATATTATTTATTATTATCTATTATTATTATTATCTATTATTATTATTATCTATTATTATTGACAAAGCAAAATATTCCCAAAAATCGTATATTATTTTTAAAAATTGTTAAACTTAAGTTATTATTATTATTTATTAATTATATCTCCACTATTGGTAAGTCTATACCAGCGGTGGGCACGCAGTGGCTCCTGGATCAGCGACTGCTCCCAACTATTTTCCTGCCTACTGTTGTAGTTGCTATTGTTGTGCTCTCGAATTCAGATTTCGTACCCACCGCTGGTTTACACAGTCTCTAAAGTATATCAAGTAATTCTTTTCACAAAGAAAAATATTCCTAAAAATGTTTCAGTATTTTTAAAAATTGTTCAACTTAAGTTATCGTATTATTTATTAATGTTATCTCCACTATTAGTAAGTCTTTACTGTCTCTACAGTATGTCAAGTAATTCCACTAGTTTACAGCCAAAATGCAAAGTGAACCAAAGTATTTTTTTCTTATGGACATTGGCCTTCTAAACACGAAAATGGCACTAAAAATTTTTTTCATGGAAGCGTTTTCGAAATATTCGAAATTTTTCGAATTTTCAAGGTTACTCCAACACTTTTGAGTATATTTCCATTTCTACAGATCCGATTTGGCCGAACAAGAACTTAAATTAAAGGTGAGTTATTTCTCTTTAACTTTTGTCCATAAAGTATTAAGATCGGTTCAGCAGTTCAGGTGCTAGCGATTTTAATAAGTTCGAAAATGGGCGTTTTTGCGATTTTTTGAGTTCGAAAGCTAACATATCGTCCTGGAAAAAATATAAATCATAAGGATAAAATTTTGTTTACTCATTTATCGTAAAGCCGATACTGTTTCGAAGAAAATAAGGTATAGTTTATGCAAATCCATCGACAGATGGCGAAGTATGGCATATTTACGTGAAACACCTAGCACCAGCAAAACACCGATTGTAGCGGTACTCACATGCAGCGACCAAACGCACTTGTATATGTGCAAGGGCAAAGGCGAGCATTATCCACAACTTTTGGCCCAGTTAAAGCTGCATTAGTTCGCCATCTGTCGATGGATTTGCATAAACTATACCTTATTTTCTTCGAAACAGTATCGGCTTTACGATAAATGAGTAAACAAAATTTTATCCTTATGATTTATATTTTTTCCAGGACGATATGTTAGCTTTCGAACTCAAAAAATCGCAAAAAACGCCCATTTTCGAACTTATTAAAATCGCTAGCACCTGAACTGCTGAACCGATCTTAATACTTTATGGACAAAAGTTAAAGAGAAATAACTCACCTTTAATTTAAGTTCTTGTTCGGCCAAATCGGATCTGTAGAAATGGAAATATACTCAAAAGTGTTGGAGTAACCTTGAAAATTCGAAAAATTTCGAATATTTCGAAAACGCTTCCATGAAAAAAGTTTTAAGTGCCATTTTCGTGTTTAGAAGGCCAATGTCCATAAGAAAAAAATACTTTGGTTCACTTTGCAAAAAAAGTTTTAATTTTGTAAACTAGTGTTCTTTGACAAAGAAAAATATTTCCAATAACTTGTTATTTTTAAAATTTTTTAAACTTAATCATATTATTTATTTAAAAGAAAATAATAACAAACATAGAAGATAATTGAGAATAATAATTTGTCTTTAAATTTTGTATGGTGATTAAATTAAACAACTGCAATTCTGCAGGTATTGTGCATACTTGTTTTTTTTTTAATCAAAAACTTACTGTATTTAAGCATATTCATCTTTTGTCTGGCTTCAATTGACATTGACAACATTTTTTTAATACTTACAATCATCCATTCTTCTAACAGGCATTGACTTCAAACAGAAACTTATTAATCTCGATGGCGTGCCCATAAAGCTGCAGATTTGGGATACAGCTGGTCAGGAACGTTTTCGCACACTCACCACAGCGTATTATCGCGGTGCCATGGGCATATTGCTGATGTACGATGTGACCAATCTGGAGAGCTATAACAATTTGTCATACTGGTTGCGCAACATTCAGGAGAATGCTTCGCCCGATGTGGTCAAGGTGCTCGCCGGCAACAAATGCGAATGCTCAGCGACACAGCGCATGGTGGACAAGGAGAGAGGTGAAAAGGTGCGTCAGTCAATCAAATGACAAATGGAATTTATCTTCGGCATACCGAAGATTTTACATCCTTGCTGAGAGACAAAAATGTATACTCAGGCTGTTATATACATATGATATGATATATTAATACGATGTCAATCAAATATTTTTTAGTATGTAGAAAATATTACTAAGAACACAACTTACCGGTTAGGTTGTCATATCTCAAGAAACAACAAAGTTTATAATTTAAATATAATTTATCAGAGTAAAATATAGTAAAACAGTTTATAGATGTTACAATTGTGACAATTAACAGTTCTTAAATTCTTGAATATTTATAGATTTTTTTAAAATGATTTTTACTCAATACTTAAAAAAAAAGGACGAAAAATTGTCTTTTGGAAAAATATAAAACTTTTTAGTTTAAGCTTTAAAATTGTCTTTTCGAAAAATATAAAACTTTTTTATTTCTAATCCTCAATAATGAGTTTTGTCGATGGATAAATTAAAAATCAAATATAAAAACTATTTACTATATATTTTGTATGTAAAGGTCTCAAAATTTGCAAAAATATTGTAATCAAAAGTGGTTTAATTTTAATGTGTCACATGTTTTGCGACAAAGCTATAATACCCCATGCAAGGGTACACAAATCAAATTCAAGAGCGCCTACTTAAATATTTAGTTACATTTAATTAAAAAGTAATTAATATCAATTTCTACTTTACTCAGATTGCCGAAAACTTTGATATGCCATTTTTTGAAGTCTCATGCAAATCGAACATAAACATTGAGGACGCCTTTTTATCGCTGGCTCGGAAAATACGTGAACAACGCGAAAGACGAGTGAGTATAATACATACATATTTAATATTTATCAGTTACATATAATATAATTTAATTATATTTTTAAGGGCGACAACTTTGACAACGACGATAAACAGGACAAGAAATCACCGGGCTCCAATGGTCTGGGCACCTTTAGCTTGGGCAGCCTCTCTGGTGATAATCGCTGCACCTGCTAAATTGCTAAAAGCCAACTCTGGAATGCGTCTTTCGAACGCATTAAAAACCTGAATAAGTTTGTCCAAAACTTTAGGCAGAGCTACTAGCAACAAGCTAGCTAACGATACAATTATGAAAGGAAGTGAAACATTTTAAATGCATTAGCCGATGAGTCAAAAGTCAAGCGAAGCCCAATTACGAGAACGTACAGATTGTGCATTTTTAAGATAGTCCAAGTATAGCATAAATATTTTAGCATATTCGTGCAGATACATATAAAACATACATACATAATAGACGCGTCTTGATTTCCCATATAACTCGTTAAGCTAAATAAGTATAATTATATATATAAATGATAATTATAACTATAAATATAAACTATATATATTGTAAATTATGGTTTAGCTATCTGAATGTAAGTCGCCTGTAACGAAACATTTTGATTCAGTTACAATTACAAACTTTTAAAGTAAAGCAAAGCAAAAATTCAATAATGTTTGTCCTGCTGACTGGAAATTGGTGATTTTGGTGACTGGTGAGTAACAATAGGTCTAACAATGCTATAAAAACAACTTGGTGTGTCCAAGAAAACTATTTTTTATTTTTTTAAAATAGTTAGTAATTGGAAAATAAAAATTAGAATAATTAGGAAGATGTACTATAGATATATTCAGATTCAAAAATACACTCCCGAAATTTAATTAAAGGCACCTCTTTTTTGCATGAAATATTATGACTGGCGATAACGTTATCTTAAATTTGTCTTTAAATATTGTTATTCATCTTAGTAGTATATTTTAAGTTTCGTAAAAATCATTTACCGTTAGATTTTATATTTTTAATTTAATTTTTTGTAAGAGTCTATTTATTCGACTTTTATCCTCGGTTACTGGAAACAAATATTTTGATGCAAAAAAATTCTTCAAACAATTCTAAGAGTGACTGCAAAAAAAAATTTCAAAAATCTCTTCGCTAGTATTTTTTATGAATTTTTGAAAAATGGCAAAAAAGCCACTTTTTGTATGAAAAATGGGTTATTTCATCCTTTAAAAGTCGAAAAAATAGACTCTTACAAAAAATTAAATTAACAATATAAAATCTAACGGTAAATGATTTTTACGAAACTTAAAATATACTACTAAGATGAATAACAATATTTAAAAACGAATTTAAGATACCGTTATCGCCAGTCATAATTTTTCATGCAAAAATAAGGTGCCTTTAATTAAATTTCGATGAGTGTATTTTATTGAAATGGCGTGATTTTTATAAATGTATTTTTAAACTTAATTTCAGCACTTTGTATACTTTTGCTAACATTATTTTAGTCAAATTAATAATACTATTTAATATAACAAATTATACTGGAATCAGAAATTTTAAATCTATTTATTAACTAGAACTTTTTATTATATTTTTTCATCTTAAATTTCTTGAGCTTTTGTGAGATATTATAATTTTTTGTCTCTTTTCGAATTCGGAAGAAATCTTGATATTTGGAAATACAAATTTGAAAAAGTGTATTTGCAAGTGTACATTTTAAATAGGAAATAATCGAGAAGCGAAATTTTGTAAAATCTGAAATTAAATATATATAATTTAAGGTATATAACCGAGTGCTTTGTTTATTTCTGATGAATACACAATACGCAATTATATACAACAAAAGTGGCTAGCTCAATTTTCATTCATCAAAATCAAAGTAGCTGTCAATTAGCGTAACTTACAATATAGATACAATTTAGATGCCTTATTGCCATCGATGGTGCTTAGCAACCACATTGACCACAACGTTGTCTCAATGGGGACACCACAACTAATTGGCTAAGTAGTTTCAGTTCGATTTTTGTGCTCTTGATATTATGAAACAGTTTCGGGATAAGGCAAATTCTTTGCCCATCTTTAATGGACGGATTACAGACACCACCACGTTGACGACAACGTCGCTGCAGTTGCCACTGAGTGGTGCGCAGCAGAAGAAGAGCACCACACGGAAACTAACCACACGGGTGCTGCCCACCGTGTATACCATAACGGACGGGAACACGGGTGCACCGAGCACATCCCTCGCCGAGGCCATGTCCGGCAGTCATTTATGCCAGTCCCCGGATGCACAGTCGCTGCAGCAATTGGCCGTGCCCAAGGAGGCGCTTAATATTGCCGGCACCGAGTTGGCCAATTATGAAAAGATTCGCGTTGTGGGTCAGGGATCCTTTGGCATTGCCATCCTCTACAGACGAAAATTCGATGGACATCACATTGTCTTCAAGCAAATCAATCTGAGTGAGTTGTCGCCGCCGGGACGGGATCTGGCCATGAACGAGGTGGAGGTGTTCTCCAAGCTGCATCATCCGAACATTGTCAGCTATCTGGGCAGCTTCATCAAGGACAACACGCTGCTCATCGAAATGGAGTACGCCGATGGCGGCACCTTGGCCCACATCATTGCCGAACGGCAGGGCCAACAACATTTCCCCGAGCGTTATATCATCGCTGTTTTTGAGCAAATATCGAGCGCCATCAACTATATGCACTCGGAGAATATACTACATCGGTAAGACTATTGGAAAATCGGAAAAACTCATATTTTATTCTTTATTAATAAATGCCCTGAAGAAAACAAATTTTAAAACTTTAAATTATTTACTTTAAACCATTCGAATCAGTCGGAATTTAATTTTAATATAGTCACAGAACATATTTTAAATTTTACAAAATAGCAAATATTCAAACTTCCAAGTTGCTTAACTTTGTCAAAACTTGGAAAGTCAATTAATATTCAGGGGTGTCACATAAATCGATTTCGCTTGAATTTCACCTAATTTGTATGAAATTTAAGTGAAATTCAAGAGAAATCGATTTCTGTGGTATGAAATTTTGCAATTTGTATGAAATTTAAGTGAAATTCAAGCGAAATCGATTTCTGTGGCACCTCTGATTATATAGTTTTGAAAAATTAAATTTTTTTCCACACCACTTGACGTTTTTTAAGAAAATTTCATAGTTTTTAGCTTTGTCTTAACCGATTTCTATGCGGAATGGAATGTCATGTGTTAACCTCGTATTTGAATCTGCATCAAAATCTAATTTATTTAAAATTTTTTTATTTTTTTTCAGTACCTACCGTCCACTTTTGCCATACCCATTGAGATTTTTCAAAAACTATCAGAACTTTTTCAAAACTTATCCGTTTTACTTGCGGAATATCTATTAAATCATTGTTTGGTCTCTAATTTGATTTTACGTCAAAAGTTAATATATTTTTAATAATTTAATTTATTAACACAGTTCATTCTTTTTGGGTTAAATATTTCAAAAGAACTTTCTTTAATATCTTTAAGATTAACAACCTAGATTTGAACTGCATTTCCCTTCCTATTTTAGAGATCTCAAGACGGCGAATGTTTTTCTCAACAAGCGGGGAATTGTGAAGATTGGTGACTTTGGCATATCCAAGATTATGAATGCCAAGATTCATGCACAGACGGTGCTGGGCACGCCCTACTACTTCAGTCCCGAAATGGTAAGAGATTTAAATATATACAATAATTTCTCTCAAAGATCGAGGATATTCCGTTTAGTGCGAGGGCAAGGAGTACGACAACAAGAGCGATATCTGGGCACTGGGCTGCATTCTGGGCGAGCTGTGCTGCCTTAAGAAGACCTTTGCCGCCTCCAATCTCTCCGAGCTGGTGACCAAAATCATGGCTGGCGCTTATACAGCCTTGCCCAATGGTTACACCTCGGGATTGCGCAGTCTGTTGGCCAATCTGCTTCAGGTGGATGCTTCACGTCGTCCCACCGCCTCCGAGGTTTTGGTTTACTGGATACCCTTGATCTTTCGCAGTCTGGGCAAGAATAAGGGGTGAGCTTATTGAGTGCTCAAGTGGCAGAATCTTTATTGCGAGTACTTACTCCACAGTTACTCCTATGAGGATGGCGTTAGCGCTAATGGCAGTCTTCTGGCTGCTCCAACCTCGCTCTTCAACAGCTGCAGCAATTTGGCCATGGAGCTGCCCACGGCGCAGACCGAGACGCGGAAACTGATGAGCGCCGAGACAGTTGCACCCAATGAGGTTATAGAAAAGCGGTAAGCTCTAAACTAGTTCACATGCCATCTATGTTTTTAATCGGTTGTAAGCACAAGCTCACAACTTATTTTAAACATTTATTTTATTTATTCAAACATACTAATTTTTAAAAAATAATTAAACAATTGTCTATCAAACGACATTTTTGATATAATTTATTTAGGTCTTTTATTCTCTAGTTCTTATTTCTCTAATTTAACAAAATAAAATTACTTAAAAAAATATATTATTTTAGTCGACTATTTTTGTTTGGACTAATCAAGAAAATATATTTGGTATACTATTTTTTTCTGGTCGGATGTTTTCCCAGCTCGGTACTGTACCAGCTAAAGTCCTTTGGCAACAGCTTCAGCATGAGTCCCATCCAGCTGCCCCCCAAGGCCGTCATTGTCTGTGTGGCAATGAGCGAGTCCCACTTTGTGGTCATCAACGATGATGGATCAGTTTATGCCTGGGGCGAGGGCACACACGGCCAGTTGGGCTTGACCTCGCTGGAGACATGGAAGCATTATCCTGGTTTGGTGCAGAGTCTGCGCAATTATCACATGGTCAGTGCTTGTGCCGGCGAAGGCTTCACCGTGTTCCTCACCCAATCTGGAAATCTTCTCAGCTGCGGCAATAACATCAAGTACTCCCTGGGCCACGACGAACAGAAGAACTATTACACGCCCAAGCTGATAGCCAAGTTGGCCGATGTCCGCATCGAACAGATTGCAGCCGGATTGCATCACGTCATGGCGTTGAGTCGCGAAGGCGCCGTCTACGTTTGGGGCACGAGTCTCTCGGGAGCTCTTGGCCTCGGAAATTATCAGCAGGAACTGTAAGCGAAGTTTTTCACTTTACAAAAAAACCAAAAAAACATTATCTGGTTGAATATGAAAATTCTACATTAATTTAGCTTTAATTCTTTTATTTTAAATTTTTTTAAAACTAATTAATTTTTACTTTTAATTTTAATCAAAAAATATGAAACATTAATTATATTTTAATATATACAGTCGAACTTCCCTAACTCGAACTTCCCTAACTCGAAGTCTCTCTAACTCGAACAAAATCGAGTGGCAATACAAGGCAAATTTCATACAATTCTACTTCCCTAACTCGAAGTCTTCCCTAACTCGAACTTTTTTCGTGGATAATGGTGATTCGAGTTAGGGAAGTTCGACTGTATTTCGAAATCAAGGTTTCGCAAGTTTTTCAATTCCATTTCTAATATGATTTCGTAATTAATTGTGAAATTAAACTATTTTTTTTTTAACTTAATTATGAAAGTTAAAAAAATTAAAATTGAAAAATTAAATCAAATTTAAAAACTAGTGTAGTTGTGTATTTCAAAATATATCACGAAATCATATAAGTATAGATTTGGAATTGAACTTTATTTAAACAATAAAATGAAATATTCTTATAATTAGGCATTAAGTTTTAAATATTATTCATTTTTTTTTATTTTACTTATTTAAATTTAAAAAAAAAATATATGAAAAGAATTTTAAGTTTTAAATTGTGTTAAGAGTTATAACTCATTTTTTTCGATCGTTACGATCCATTAATCCTTTTAATTCTGCTGTTTTTTCAGAAAGCACCCTCAGAAGGTCCTGCTCTCTCACGTGAAGAGCAAGCCCTTGAGGATTTTCTGTGGACCAGACACTTCCGCCGTGCTCTTTAATAGTGGTGAGCTCCATGTCTGTGGCAACAACGACTACAACAAGTTGGGCTTCAATCGGCCAGCCAAGATTACAGCTTTCGTAAGTGGAGTATCCACTTAACAAGGATCTTGTGTCCTATCTGATATTGTCTTTTGCTAAAAAAAAAACAGAAAAAAGTTCAACTGCCCCACAAGGTGTTGAAGGCTTGTTTCTCCTCGACGCACTCGGTGTTTATAGTTGAAGGAGGCTATGTCTTCACAATGGGACGCAATAAGGAGGGACAACGAGGTATACGCCACTGTAATCCTGTAGAGCAACCCACTCTGGTGGAGGCCATGCGAGCCCGTTATATTGTGGTGGGTTCACTTAAATATGTGTGACTAGTTAATAAAAATAACTACATTCTGCATTTGCTGTCTCTAGCTCTTTTATACTTTTAAAGACAACTTCAAGAGAAGAAAGGACAAAAAGACAGAAAATTATGAGAATCATTGGTCTTATAATTAAGATGGTCTCTTTTTTTTTATTTTTGTCAGCGTTACAAACGTTCTGCATTTGGTGTATCTAGTTCTTTAAAACTTTAAAAGAAAGCTACAAAAAAACACAAAAATATGAGAATCATTGGTCTTATAAAAAATTGTGTCCCTCAATTTATATATAAATTTTTGTATTTATGTCAGTGTTACAAACATTCTGCATTTGGTGTCTCTAGCTCTTTTAAACTTAGCAAGACAGCTTGAAGAGCAGAAAATACAAAAAAATTTATATTTTTATTTGTGTACTTCTGTCAGTGTTTTTGAATCTTTTAATCTTTCTCCAAAGAATGCCAATTGCAACGATCAATGCACCATTGTGGCCTCCGAGGACAATATCATCTCGGTGTGGGGCACTCGCAACGGTCTCCCCGAGATTGGCTCCAGCAGCAGTGGCCTGGGACTCGAGGTCTGCACTCCAAATACGGAACTTGAGCTGGGCAACAACACGGCGGCCTTTACCAACTTCTTGGCATCGGTCTACAAATCGGAACTAATAATGGAACCAGTTGATATATTAGCGTGAGTAATACTTTCTAAAAAAAAAATAAATCACTTAATTTAACCGATTTACATTTTTCGGACACAGTTTGTACTCTTCAAAGGAGCAGTGTGAACGTGGCTATTATGTCCAGGTGGCCGACATTTTTCCCTTGGCTCACAGCGTGCTCGTGATGGTGGAAACGACCACGCCCCTAATTTCCTCCTACGAGGGTTAGATTTAATTCCCTATACAAATGATGACATTTAATTCAGCGAATACCAAATAAGCGAGACAAAAATTAAAAAACACTCAACTAGAACACCTGTAATTAGGAAACCAAAATCAGGAAAACTAAAAAAAGTAGTTGGAGAATTCAGAAGTCAAATAAAAGATATAATTTATGTTTTGACTATTGCACTTTTTTTTACTACTACTGTATTTGTTATCATTTGTTTTGAATGGCAGATTATGCCCTTTATATGTGAATGTCTGTTATTTTGTCTGAATGTTTCAGTTTAATTGCAATCATCCATTCGAAAAGTCGGACAGCAATCAAACCGGGATGAATTTATTTTCACTTCTTATCTCAATTCTTGCAGTCCAAGCAGACAGGGACGGGGTGAGTTCAACTGATTAACTATTTAAAAGTAATATTTCAATTGAAAGCGGCTTTAATTTCTACAGAATAATGTACAGTCAGTGCAAACAGTTTCTGCTACAGGAGATAAAAATGAATCCCTAGAACGAAGAATACTAGAAAAGTTGGAAAATCTTGAGAGAAAAATCGACATGAACTCAGAAAATTTGGAAAATCTTGAAAATAAAGTCGACCTGAAATCAGAAAAGTTGGAAAATCTTGAGAGAAAAATCGACCTGCTTGTATCACAGCTGACAACACCTCCACCAAAGGATCTCTTTGTGAATAATTATTATATTGAAAACGATATTCGAGTTAATTACGTGGTTGCCAAAGCCAGATGTGAGGCATTAGGTGGACGTTTGGATAACGGTTCGCCAAAAACGATTGATTTAGCTGTTCGCCTAAACAGAGAATATTGGACTGGCGATTGCGAGATCACTACATTTTTTGGACATAATAACAGTTATTCTCATTCAAGCGAATGTGATGAGATGCTTCATTTTATTTGTAAAAAAATATAAAATTAATCTCAAGTTTTAGAATCGATATATTTAATAAAGAACATTCAATAAAAGAAAATTAAAGCTCTTGTTTTTATTTTGCAAAGCTAACTAAATGAAAGATATTTTGGGCTATGTATAAAATTATTGTCAAAGTTAGAAATGTTTCAAAATTTATATTTAATGGTTTTTAATGTTTATATATATATAAAATATTTTTTTTATATAACTGAAAATTATTATCCCCCTCTTTGTAATATCAATCAATTTTATTTTTTGTTTTTTTATGGTCCTTCTTTTTTGAAGTCTTTCCAAATTATTTGGAGTTCTCGCGACAAATCCGAAATTTATTTACTAGTACTGTATTTGTTATCATTTTGTTTCGAATAGCAGATTAAACCTCCAAATCATTGTGAAGAGCTTTTATTTTTTCTGAATGTTTCAGTTCAATTGTAATCGTTGATTCAAAAAGTTGGGCAGCCATTCAAACAGGATGAAGATTATTTTATTTTCAATTTTAATCTCAGCTCTTGCAGTCCAAGCGGACACGGAGGGGGTGAGTTCAACTGATTAACTATTTCAAAGTAATAATATAATTGAAAGCGGCTTTGATTTCTACAGAATGATGTACAGCCAAGGTAAGTATATTCCTTTCCCTTTCATAGAAGCGCTTTTGGCTAAGATAAGGAGACGAAGCGAGCTGGACGCAAGACCTACACCAAAGGATATCTTTGTGGATAATTATTATGTCGAAAACAATATTCGGGCCAACTTCGGCGAAGCCAAATACCAATGTGAGGAATTAGGTGGACTTTTGGACTTTGGACCAAGTGCGATTATTTTCGGTGCTCAGAAAAACACAGCTTATTGGACTGGCGGGGAATTTAGATTCAACTCTAAGGGAGTATATTGCAAAAGCATTGCATTTTTTGAACAAAGTAGCGAAGTAAGCTTTAACAACTGCGATCTAAAGCAACATTTTATCTGTAGAAAAGATATTTCCAGATTCTTAAATTCAATTCTGGCATGATATTTTCTAACGATATATTTAAATAAAGAAACATTTAATTAAAGAAAAATGTAATTCTAGTTAATTTATTAATGTTAATTACCTGAATGATACTTTAAGATGAAATGCATAAAATTAAACTCAAGTTTTAAAATCGATATATTTAAAGAACATTCAATAAAAGAAAATTAAAAGTATTGTTATTTTTTTTTTGGTTAAGTTAACTAACTAAAAAATTTTTTGGGGTAAAATGTATAAATTTATTGTAAAATTTTAAAATTTTTCAAAATTTAAATTGAAATGGTCTAAATGTTAATATACATATTTATAATATTATTTTTATTTATCTGAAAATTATTTTTTTTTTTTTTTGTATAAAATTATTGTGAAATTTAAAAATGTTTCATAATTTAAATGAAATGGGTCTAAATGGGTATATACAGCTGTGTTCATAAAAATAGCAGTGCTGTTTACCTACACTTTTAATATCGAAAAATCATATTATAGAGCCCATTATGGTACTAAAAGGAAAGGTCATTTAAGTTTCGTTCAAACGATGCAAAAATTTCCTTAACCCATTAAGTACCCATTGAAATATTCGAACTCAAAAAAAAGTCAACTTTCAAAACTTTTTTCCTCGTCTTTTTGACTGCAAAAAAAAATTTTCAAAAATCTTTTCGCTTATATTTTTTATAATTTTTTGAAATTGGCTTAAAAGGCATTTATTGTATGAAAATGACAAATAAATGCCTTTTCAGCAATTTTAAAAAAAAATTATAAAAAATATTAGCGAAAAGATTTTGGAGAATTTTTAGGCAGTCACTCCTAAAATAGTTTGAAGAATTTTTCTGTATCCCAAAATTTTTTTTAAAAAATCGAGGAAAAAAGTTTTGAAAGTTGAGTTTTTTTAAAATTCGAATATTTCAATGGGTACTTAAAGGGTTAAGAAAAGTTATGCATCATTCAAACGGAATTTAGATGACCTTTCCAAATATATTTTTTAAATTTGAAGAATTGACTTACAATAGCTGTTATAGTAAAAGAAAGAGTGTACTTATTAATTTGGCCAGTAGTGTATATCTGAAAATTATGTATCCCTCTTTGTAATATCAATTATTTTTATTCTTAGTTTTTTTGTGGTGCTTCTTTTTTGAAGTCTTACGAAATTATTTGGAGTTCTATTGACAAATCTGAAATTTATTTACTGATCAACATGTTTAAGGCTATTGATAATAACCACGCTTGGAAGCCTCCTCGACAATTGTTTGGACTGCAGCGAAGGCTTCTCGAGCCGTGGGCTCTATTTCCTTGGCCGACAAGATGAACAGCTCCTTGCTCGCGGACGGACCACGCAGCTCGAAGGTGAAGGTAATGGGAATCTTTAGGTGGCCGTGAGCCCAATCTTTGGAGCCACCGCTGGAGGGATAGATGGTTTCATAGACGCTGCCACTTCTGTACACACGTCCGCTGATCTGCTTGATGCGATCCGCCGCTTTTTGGCCAATCTCCTTGAGATCCGCATAGTTCTCCACGCGCTCCGCCGTGTATCCATAGGGGAACATGATGAGCTGGGAGTAGCTGTGCAGCGATAGATAGGTGCGAATGCGATCCGACTGGACGTGCGACTCCACGAACTGCATAATCCGTTGGGTTTCCAGCTCGCTGGCGGCGGATGGCCCGGAGAAATCGTAGTAACAGGGATTGCCGCTGGCGCCCGTGGTGTTCCAGCTCGAGGGGAAGTTGCGATTGAGGTCGACGCCCCGGCAGATGCCATAGAGATTGCGATTCTTGCGCCACATGCGATCCCCGGTGAAGGTATAGCGATAACCATCCGGATTCACAGTTGGGAAGATCAGCCAGTTGTGGGCGCGAGCCAGGGATTGCACGGCGGAATCGTTGGAGTGCAGCAGCTGCTCAATGAAGTAGGTGGCCGTGGCGGGCGCAATCCACTCCCGGGCATGGATGCCACTCTCGACAAACACGCTGGTGAGATTCTCTCCACCGAAAGCAATTCTCACACCCTTGATGGGCAGTCCCTGGGTGCTCGTGCCCATGTCCAGCAGTGTCACCCGCTCGGGCTCCTCCCTCGCCAGCTTCTCCAGCCAGCCATAGATGTTGTCCAGCTGGAAGTAGCGCTTCCAGTCGAACTCATCCGCCGGCGTGCTCTCGGGCGCCACCTCCGCATAGTTGGCATCGATCAGCGCCTGGAAGTTGTGGTTCAGGATGCGATGACTCACATTGTAGCTGTGCAGCACATCATCGAAGTCCGCCACCTTCTGTCCGGCTACCTGTACCGTTAACCTTTGGCCGGGAACGCGCGCGTATCCAATGAAAATGCACGAATCCGTTGCCGCCGACAGTCGCTGGAATAATTCCACATGCGCGACGCTTTCCAGGTGCACATTGTAGATTCGCGTGTGATCGTATCGTGCCTGAATCGCTGGAATATCTATATCTGCTTGAGCAACTCCCACAGCAAGTAAAAGCAGCAGCCACAAAATTGACATCTTTACGCTCCAGCAGACGAAATCACTTTATTATATTTCGAATCTGAACTCGCGCTATCAATTTGACCTTTAAAATTTGTGTTTGTATGTGTGTGTGTGTAGCAAAACCGATATTAGAATGAGCAACAACAAAAAACAAAGGTGGCAATTAGTGCTGCCAACTGTGACCGTTAAAAACGGCCAGATTTTAATCAGCATATTTTGAAGAAATAATATAAGGATTTGTTTGTGTTTTATAGCATTCTGTTAATTTATTTCTACCGTTTTTGCATTCCATTTTAGAAATAAAATAAAATCTTGCTAAAAAAAAACACCACCATATTTTTTATTTTTACTTTGAAATTTGCCTTTTCGAATCTGGCCGTTTTAACGGACTAATCCTGGCAGCACTGGTGGCAACCATATCAGGTTCCACGGATAACTCAATTGCAGATCTAAAGTATTGAGTTAAATTTGAAACTTGCCAAATATTGAAGCTAGAATTTCGAAAATTGCACTCGAATTTTTGTTGAATTTTTCTTATATTTTTAAGATTTTTTTCGAATTTCTTACTAAGCTTACTAAGCACCACACCAATTTTAAAATAAACTTCACTATTTTAAGAAATTTATAGTTTTCTTGGTTTTTTGAGTTTGTTAGTAAACATTTTTAAATATTTTTTTGAAAATTTTTAATTTCAGCAGAGAATTGATGGGACCAATTACCTATCGATATTTTTTTTTATAAATTAACTTGAATATGTGTGTGTTGCAAAACCGATATAACCGATTAATGAACAACAATATCGATAGGATGAGCTTTGATATATGTGTGTGGGAAAAAGATCGATGTATCAATGAAGAACAATATCGATGCAACGAGCTGCGATACTTTGGCTTTTCAGCATACGAATAAAATATATATAAAAAGCCTGCACTGTTGCGAACTTTGTCCGTTAAAACAGAAAGATTTGAAATATTTTGTGTGAAGCTTCAGTGAAAGTCTGTGAGCTTATTTCTGCCAGTTTTAAGAAAATTTCTAAGCTAGCGAGCTTTAATTTTTGAGGCCATCTCCAGCTAGAGTCGACCGCGTACATCGATTTTTTTGTCAGCTGTTTCAAATAAAAATTTGATGAAATGACAGCCCTGGTTGCCAATAAATATTATCAGTGACAAGAGCGGGTCACCCTGTGCGCACAGCTGCTTTCAACTCACAATTGAATGAAAACAAATGGAATCCCAATTTGATAATGCAGAGTAAGTTAGCTATAAGAATTCAAATTAAACAGCTTAATTAATGTTTTTCTTTAGTGAAAACTATTGGAATCGCTCGTCGAGGGCCGCCTTCAGCTTCGACGACGACGATGACACGGATTTGGGCAAAAGCGGAACGATTTCGGATCAAACAAAGCTGAGCACCAAATGGGATAATGGCATATTCAATGATGACACAATTTCCGAGGCCAGCTTTGATAATAGTGCAGCGCTGGGAACACTCGGTCACCTGTCGATCAAGGCCATATTGAGTGAGGAGGCGTTGCAGCTGGTGCTGCAGGAACAAACACTGGACGATCATGTCCTGGCCAAGGGCGTGACACCCGAGGAGGAACTGAAGCTGCTCCGTCGCCAGATTCAGAGCACGCTCTACAGTCCCAATCTGGAGGCAACGGTCCAGAAGCTGCTGCACGGCAAGTTGGCGCCACTGGAAATGTTCAAATCGCTGCAGGAGAAGCAGCAATTGCTGGACACGCTGCTGGCCAATGGCGGAGATGCTGTCATTGGTGTCCTGTTGTTCCTGAAGCGCACCCTGAACGCGACACAGTTCAATGGCATTCTGGAGCAGCGACCCAAGGCACTGGAGCATTATCTCAGCTATCTGCGTCAAAGCGGCGACGTTGCCAACTATATCGAAATGCTGCAACGCTTTGGACGCCACCAGGAGGCGGCGCTGCGACAGTTCCAGGCAGCCATGGCCTGCAGCGAACTGTCCACGCGTAAACAACAATTGCAGCGTCTCATCGATGCCTATGCCGGCGCCGGTGTGGGCATTATTCCGCTCTACGAGCAAATCTTTCATGCCGCCTTGAAGCTGCAGCTGCTCCAGGAGAAGGAGGGCCTGAGTCATCATCGGTTTGGTGAGCTTGCCACGCCCATTGAGCTGCTCTATGTGTGCTGCACGCAGCACAAGAACTGGAAGGATCCGGATATGCTTAAACTCACCTCGCCACAACGCTTTGCAGCGGATCAGGAAATCTCAGCGGCTCAATACGAATGGACGGCGTTGAATGAACGTGCCCAGGCCCAGGCCTATGCTGACTTGGAGTGCATCTTTGAGCGCGTGTCCACGTGGCATCCGCTCAAGTCGCGACAGTTCCACATCAGCTTCGATTTGTCGCTGGCCGTGCAGCGACTCTTTGAGCTGCAGGCTCCTGCAACGGTTCTCCAGCTCTTCCTGTCCAAGATGAGCAACAGCAGCGAGAAATTGGCGCTGGCACAGCGCGTCAAGTGCATCAAGGCGGTCATCGATGCCATGGTCAGTCTGAAGCAGCAGCAGGAGCTGCAACAACTCAAGGACACACTGCCCGACAGATCCGAGGAGCAATTTTACTGTGAGAACGCACTGAAATCGTTGCAGAGCAAACGCTGGACAACGGACAACATTAAACTGAAGCTATGAATTTTGTATAAATGTATCTTTTTTTATTACTTTTGTTAATCATATGTATACAGTATACACATATAACTATTTAAATTAAACATTTTATTTTTTATATTAAATAACTGCAAATCACAAGCTGAATATCAATTAAAAGTTGTATCTATGGCATAAAAACATGTATTTTTTATTTTTTTTAATTTTTATTGAGTGAACAAAAAGCGTTTTTTTTATACAGTGGCGGCAGAATTAATAGGGACACTCTTTTACTATAACAGCTATTGTAAGTCAAGTCTACAAATAAAAAGAATATATTTGGAAAGGTCATCTAAATTCTGTTTAAATGATGTATAACTTTCCGTAGCCCATTAAGTACCCATTGAAATATTCAAATTTTAAAAAAGTCAACTTTCAAAACTTTTTTCCTCGATTTTCTCCAAAAAATTTTTGATGCAAAAAAATTCTTGAAACAATTTGAATAGTGACTGCAAAAAAAAATTTTTAAAAATATTTTTGCTATTTTTTTTATAATTTTTTGAAAATTGCTAAAAAGCCACTTTTTGCGTGAAAAGTAGGAAAAAGGGGCTAAAATAGTAATTCTTGGGATTTTCAAAAAATTATAAAAAATAAAGGCAAAAAGATTTTTTAAATTTCTTTTTGCAGTCACTCCTAAAGTTGTTTGAAGAATGTTTTTGCATCCTAAATTTTTTTTAAAAAATCAAGGAAAAAAGTTTTGAAAGTTGTTTTTTCAAATTCGAATATTTCAATGGGTACTTAAGGTTAAGGGTTAAGGAAAGTTATACATAATTCAAATTAAGATGACCTTTCCAAATATATTTTTTTATTTGAAGACTTGACTTACAATAGCTGTTTAAGTAAAAGAAAGAGCGTACTTATTAATTTGGCCAATAGTGTATATTTAAAGCCAATAGCAAACAAAAAGCACTATGAAAAAAATTAAATTCTTTAAACAATTTGGTTTGCTTTCATTTTTTCATACTCTCTTAAATAACATGGCTATAAAAGCTATTTATATAAATATGCGCAACAATTATGTAATTAAGTATAAACATGTGTGTGTGTTTGTGTGTGTGGGCGGGTATAGATAATAGTTAATATAATAATATGTAATATTTACTTATGCATATGTATTATGTGTGTGTGTGTGTGTGAAAAGTGGGACACGCCAATATCTGATCTTTGGTCTGGATGTGAATCTCGGAGCTCACAACAAATCTTACAAAAAACAGGAAGAGAACAAACAAAACTATCAACTTAGAAGATGAGCTAGAATCCGTAACTAAGCAAATTCAAAGCAAGAACCGAGATGAATCCAATGCTAATCCATGCTGGCGCTCGCATCACAATAGCTGAGCAATCGCTGGCACAGAATCGTCTTGAACTTGACCGTAAAACTATCAAATATGGCATCCGTATCCTGCAGCGCATTCGCTGCATTTCCCGTTGCCGATTGATTGCTATCCGTTGCGGCAATTAGCTGCTTGAACTTCTGGTTGAGATTCTGTTCCAGGGCCGAGTTATTGTTGTTAAAGTAGAAGACATAGGCCAGCTCCAGCCAGTAGTAGTCGAGATCGGCCATAAAGTAGCGTTCGCACTCGAGCATATCGAACTTGTGCTCCAGAAAGTGCACGCACATGTGATAGATGAGATGCTTGAGATCCGACCGATGCAGCGGCACATAGCCCGTGTCCTTGCTGAAGTACTCGAAGAGCTTCAGTGTGCGCTGTGCGCTGTCGCAGCTTTGCAGGCACAGCTGAAAGGCCTCCACGAACCGAAAGTTGAGCATGCAAATCCGAATGCGATACTCATTGCGATGCGCACCAATTTTATCGGGATTGTAGAGGCCATGAAAGGCATACAGGCAGTAGTGTATATAATGTCGCAGCGTATCGTCATCCTCCGAGCTGGGCGTACAGCTGCTCACATCATCCAAGCAGCCACGTCCAAGCAGAGCCGCCTGCTTTGGCAATGGCAAATAGCTCTGCTCCTCCGGCGAATAATCCAGATCCAACGAGCTATTGGCATCGTTGGCCATTTGTGGGGCATTGAACGAGTAGCTGGCATCGTTGTGGCTTAGATTCTCCAGACTGCTCAGCAGATCATCCGAGTCCTGGCCAGTGGCCGCCTGCTCCGTGCTCGACTTGTCATTGAGCGTTGCCATCGAATTGCGATGCTCAAAGTTAATGTTTGCCGGTTGCAGGAAATGTGGCTGATACGGCGGCATCACCTTCAAGTAACGCACCGGATCCTGATCCAGACGTATCCGTGGACGTGGCAAATTGATTTCCACCGGCGCCTCCACACACTGACTCTCGAAGCGCATCAGTCGCTTTGTGGTCGGCAGGCAAACCACACGCTGTCGCATCCGATCCAAGCTGGCGCCCAAATCCCGTCCGCACTGTCCGTTCGAATTGCCGCCAAAGGCTTTGACAATATGATCGGTGGTCATGACCAGCGTGAAATCCGCACCGCAATCCACATACATGGGTCTCTCGATGCTGTCGATGGGCGAGGGTTTCAGCACGGCACGGCGATCCTTGTCCTCGGTGCCCAGCTGATGCTCCAGATTCTTGCCCCACGTGTACAACGTGCACGTGGACGATATCAGAGCAAAGTGAAACAGTCCGCTGGAGATCTATAGAAGCAAATTATATATTAATATAAATTTTATCTTTTAAAAATATTCAATACTGAAAACCCACCTGCAGTATTTGTCCAGCTACCTCGCTGGTGTCCACCAAATGTGGCGACATATGCTCCGTAGGATCCGGTTCCGTTGCCTGCTGTGGGGCAGTCGATTTAGCTGCAGTTGCAGTTGATCCTCCAGTTGGTGCACCCGCTTCCGAATTCGTAACAAATATTGAGGGTATACTCTCACTCGCATCCGATGTCATAGCCTCAGCCTTCTTGGACTCTTTGGTTTCGACTTGGGGCTTGGGGATAGCACCATTAACAACCGCTGCATAGGATGTGCTCGGCTCCACCAAAGCACTACTGCCATTGGCTGCCGGCAGCAGCGTTTCCTCAAGCCGCCTGCTCAGCATCTCGCGCTGATGATTCTCCTCCAGTTTTTGCTTGGCGTTGGCCCGACGCTTGATTTGATTGGCCAGACGCAGAGCCTGTGGTGAACTGCCCCAGGTGTACATTCGTTCCTCCTCATCTACAGCTAACTGTAAGGAAAAGTGGTAAATAAGAATAGGAATAGAAATTATTGCAAATTATTTGTTGATTATTCTGAGTACATTAATAATTATTTACAATATTATTTTAAATTTTAATTCAAATAATAATTTTAAAGAAATAATAAAATTTAATTTTAAAAAGGTTAATTTAATTATCTTGGATTTTATTACATTTTCACCAGGGACCGTAACTGTTATAAGTTTTAAAATAAAAATTGCAAAATAACAATTATTTTCAAATTTATTTAATTTTTTCTATATTCTGTTGCAGTAATATTTGTATTTATAAAGTATGTTAATTATTGGCAAACAAAATACCAATTGATTCTAAAAATACCAAAAACATACTAGAAATCATAAAAGTACCAAAAAATAGTAGCACTAACTTTTATTTTTGATTTTTAAAATAAAAGTTACAGAATAACTCTTATTTGTAACTTGTAAAATAATAATCAAAATAAACTCTTATTTTTTATTTTTTTTAAAAAAAATTAGAAATAAGTGTAATTTCACATTTTTTAATAAAAAATTTAATTTTAATTATTATTTTTGACTTTTTAAATAAAAAGAAAACATGAGAATTAAATTTAATTTATATCTTATAAATTGAAAATAGAAGTTTTTGACTGATATCGATATCAGTGCGACTGAAATAGGAATTTTGTCTAAATTAGCATTCATAACTCTTATTTACAGTCACTGATTTTTACATATTTCGTTCCAATAATTTTTCAATTGCTTTGTTTTTTAAACTCTCCACTTAAATATTAATTGCACTTACATTTGTAAAAAATTTCGTGTGTATCAGTCTTATGCTGCAGTCGCCCAGGTTCAGGCGGAGCGGCAGACTCGTCTTCGTCTCCGTCTGCTCATTGTTGCCAATACCAAGCTGGCCAAAATGATTAGAGCCGAACACAAAGAGCTCGTTGTCACTGCGATTAGCCTCTGAGTAGTTATTGTGGATTGCCTGACACAGCACCAAAGTGTGCGCATGTCCCAGCGATATTTGTAAAACTTTCTATTAATTAAATAAAATATAATTGTTATGAACAAACATATTAGTACCTAAAGACATGTTTATACGTACCTTGTACTTGAAGAAACTGACTAGTGTGGGTGTTGCAATGTTCTCGCAGCTGCCATGGCCGAGTTGGCCATAGATGCCCCAGCTTAAATTGGAAATACAATACAAAATATATTTGAGTAATTACAAATTTCACTTGAATAAATTTGAAAACATATTAATGAATAATCTCAAGTTTTTCAACTTGTTTTATTTTTTCAGTTTTTAGTTTTAAATGTATGTTATTTAATAAGTTACAGTCGTCGGATAAAGTATTTTGACAAAACTGAAGTTTAATCTACTCGTTATTTGAACTTACTTTTTGCTAAGTTGGACATCAATTAAAGGTCATTTAAATTTCATTAAGTACCCATTGGAAATTTTTAATTTTTGAAAAAGTCTAATATTTTGACATTTTTTCTCGGTCTCAAACAAAAGATGTTTTGATCCAAAAAGTTTTAAAGAAATTTTCAAAAATCTCAGCGTATTATTTATAATTTTTTGTATGGGATGATCTGGAAAAAATTTTGTATGAAAAGGATAAAAAAGTGGCTAAAATAATTATTTTCAGCAATTTCACTTTAGAATTGTTTGACGAATTTTTTTGCATGAACATTTTTTTGTTTGAGACCAAGGAGAAAAGTTCTAAAAGTAGACATTTACAAAAATTCGAAATTTTCAATTGGAACTAAATGGGTTAAGGAAAGTTATACAGTCGAACTTCCCTAACTCGAGCTTCCCTAACTCGAAGTCTCTCTAACTCGAACAAAATCGAGTGGCAATACTAGGCAAATTTCATACAATTCTACTTCCCTTCGACTTCGAGCTCCCTAACTCGAACTATTTTCGTGGATAATGGTGATTCGAGTTAGGGAAGTTCGACTGTATATCATTCAAACGGAATTTAAATGACCTTTCCATTGATGTCCAACTTAGCAAAAAGTAAATTACGAGTAGATTAAACTTCACTTATGTCAAAATACTTTATCCGATGATTGTATATTGTCGATAAATAAATGAAAAATCATAATATACTGCACTCACCCCCACATATAGAGCTTGCCGTCAACAACGGCTGCATTGTGATATTGTCCCGCCTCCAGCATGGTGATGTTCATGCCATCCAAGGCCGTCACCAGCATGGGCTGCAGTGCCATTTGCATGTGCTGACCAATGCCCAGCTGGCAGAGACTGTTGTTGCCCATGGCATACAGCTAGAGGAAGGCATTCGACATTAGCATAAACCAATGATAACATTAACAATAAACATACGCCATTGTTGGTCAATATGAGTGTATGCTGACGTCCACACTTGAGCGCATGCACCTCCAAGTTAAGCTGTGACAACAGCTCCAATGTCTTGACGGCATGCGCAGGCTCCGGTGGTTCTAGGGAGAGAAAGATATATATATTAAATGAATATAATAAACAGAAGAAGCTCAAGCTCACCTGTCGACTTCTGGGCGCTAAAGCAGCAGGGCACGCCGCTGGATCCCCAGAAATAGGCGACACCATCGACCACACAGGCGCAGTAGGCGCAACCTGCGGAGATGGGCTTAAACCGCGCTGATGCAATGGCAAACTGAAGTACACACAATATCATTAGTCAGACGGGATTCCCATTGAATGGTTGTTGCCTGGAAACTTGCCTGATTGTCCTCATAATTAATGCGAAAATTCGACAAGGCATTCACAATGGAATCGTGCTTCACACGCTGCGATTCCATGTGGATGAGCACGGCCAAATATGTTTCGATTAGACATTTGCAGAACTCAAAGAGATGCGCATTATTGTCGTTGTTGCTCGTCGAGCTGCTGGAGCTGTATGATACAATTGGACGCAGTGAAGGTGCAAAGGGATTTAGTTGCGCGGCGAGACGCTGAAAACGAAAGGGAAAAGATTCTTATTAGTTTGTTCAATTAAAGTATATTAAAATATATGTATTTACCTGCAATACACAGGGCCTAATGTGTTCCAGCTTGTCCTGTATGAAGCTAAAGTAATCCATGGACACAAGCGGCAAGTATGTAATTGTCTCCATAAAAATGTTTTGGCTGAGATTATACAGACAGACATTGAGCTCGTTGTACCAGCCAAACTCCTGGCCAACAACGCTGACCAAGGCATTAAACGTGTCCAGGCAAACGCCGCGCACTTTTGCCAAAATTATTGCGGAGGAGAAGAGTCCACTCTGGCACAAGACAATGCTGGTCATGTTGGTGTGATACTTGCTGTTCGTCACCAGAAAGTTCCTGTAATTGTAAACAATTTTTAAGTTTTTACTTTAACATTTTTAGACCCCGTACTTAAAAAAAGTAAAGGGGTCTATTAACTTTGCCACAAAAAAAAAGGTGCGTAACAGGCAGAAGGAGGCGTGGCAGACGCCATAAAGTATACAGTGGCTCACAGCCTATTTCAGCCAGCACAAAAAGCAACTTTATTCAAAAGCTTCAATTACAACTAACTAAAATACAAAACTAATCAAAAGTATTTACAGAAAAGTAATGTTATATCAACTCATAATTTTAAAATATTAAAAATACATATTCGAAAATTTAAAAAAAAAAAATTTACGGAAGCAAAAAAATTCTATAAACAATTCTAATAATGTCTGCAAAAAAAATTTTCAAATATCTCTTCGCTAGTATTTTTATATGATTTTTTGAAAATACTAGGTTCTATACATCCTGACTTAATTTGGTTGAAATCGGACCACTATATCATATAATCATAATCGAAAATATAGATTTATAGATTGGGAATATTCTATGTCTTTAACATTTTGATCCAATTTGGTTTAAATCGCTTCACTAGAACAGACAGATGTAATACAAACAATTAGTCGAAAAAAATGGCGTGCAAATAAGTATTAAGCTATCGGTGTGGCAGGGCACAGGGTATCTTCCAGTCGAGCACACTCCGCTTAGCCGAATGAAGACCCCTTGTTGGGCGAAAAGTACATTTAGTACATAACTATATTAATATTAAAAGCGATTTATATTATTTTATTTTAAGCAGTGTTTGCTTTCCCATAGTAAGTACGGGGTCTCCGACAGTCGAGTATGCTCGACTGTAGCACCGTCAACTTGTTTAGACTAAAAATCACACTTACCACAGAGGCAAATAATTCTTATCGTTGACTGCCTTCTCGGCCAGCGTTATCAGCAGCAAATTGGCCAAATGAAACTGCGACGACGGTGACATTTGCAGTGCACTAATTGATTCATCGACGCCATAGTGATAATCACTGCAGGAGACGCCACTGTTGACCACCGCATCGGCATCCTTCACAGTCAAAGGCAGTATGCTACGCACATCTTCCGAATGACGATAGGTGACATCCGATAGAATGCTCTTCAGCAGCGGATGACACAGATGACGCGATCGCAACAGATACGATGACTTCAAGGCCATGGCACTCAGCTGCATCAGGGCATAGGTGTGTCCATACATGGCCAGTTTGAGGGCAGTTCGTATGGGCTTAACCCTCGCCACATTGTACGTGATCAATGCTTGGGTAATCTTCTTGCGTCGCAGCAAATAATCGCCGGCAAACTCGATGCAGTGCTCAAAGGACAGATCGAAGGTGTTGCAAAACTCTCGACATTGATTCCAGGAACTCAACAGCGCGGCGTCTAGAAACAGTTCGAATGGTTCCTTCCTGCAAAGGATAGCGGTTTAAACAATGATATATAATACAATATAAATGAAAAGAAAATTCACTCAGAAAAACAAAAGATGTTTTCCCTGAAGTCATCCAATAAAATGATTCTATATATGAATGTAGAAAAATATTACTCTGAATACGAAAATTCGGAGAAAAAATTGGAATCCGAAATAAGGAATACTGTTATTAGGAATTCAAAATTAGGAAGACAAAAATTGGGAGAGCGAAAATTTGAAAGACAAAAATTAGGAAAAGCCGAATACAAAAATATTTTATTAAAAATCGCGCGAAACCAAAAATACTTTTCCCAATTTTTTTCCGAATTTTTGTACTCTGAATATTTTTCTTAGTTGAAATTCCTAATTAATGATTCCTAATTTTTTCTTCCCAATTTTGGGATTCTAAAATTTTACTCTTGGTTTCTTTTCCTTCTTTTTTAGAATTCCTTAAAAAGGTTTCGGAATTCGTATGAGGTACCAATAAAATTATCCTAATAATTATACTATGAATAATTATCTTATTTGGGTTTTCCTAACTTTATTTCTATTCACTTACTTGAGCTGTATGGTGTACACGTTCTTGTTTGTTATGACATAGCAAGGATCATAGTTGATTTTGGGAAATTCTCCCTGCATTATCTCCATTTGTCGCAATGAAAATTCGCTATTAACATCGGCTGTTTCATAGAACTGCACGTAGTCCATTGGTGTGTGAATGTCCTTAATTTCGAATGCCTTTGCTCTTTCATCCTTGGTCAGAGTTTCCGCCTGATTGTTGTCACTGCGAAACTGCGCCATCTGATAGAGATGGAGCACAGTCTCCTGTTCGAAGCGAAAGAGCGCCAGCTGTGCCTGATGATTAAAGCGCTGAAAAAAGCAGAGAGAGAGATGTGTTTAATGTGATGTTACATGTTAAGATAAATTTAATATGAAAATAAAATATGTATATTAAAACATAAACATAAAAAAAATTTAAAATAATATAAAATACATAATAATAATAAAATATTAAAAATATTAATAATTTATGCATCACAATAGATTATAGAAAATTAAAATTGTAAACCAAAAACATAAACATAAAATACAAATTAAATAAAATTAAGATATAAAATAATAATAATAATAAAAGTAATAATTCATGCATCACAATAGATTATAGAGAATATAAATTGTAAACCAAAATGAAAATAATTCAAACATCTGAAAACTAAAGCTTAAATTATTATAATTTGTTACTATTTCCATCTTTTTAATAATTGTAAACTGTTTAATCTTAATATTATTTTAAAATCAATGATTATAATAATGACTAGTGCCTTAAATAATAAGCGTTAGCTTGTAGCACTAGGAATCGTAATAAAGAAATTAAATTAAATTAATTTAGGAATGTTATAATAATAATTAAAGGGAATTGAAGACGTACATCATCGTCGGTGGTGTGCAGTGAAGCCATTGCGCTGCTGATGACACTGACTGCGTTGATGGCATTGCTCGGCATTTCGCTTTGATCGATGCTCGATGCACTCGTCGTTGTTGCACTTGTTTCATCGCTCTTGGTCGTGTTGTTGTTGTTGTTACCCGGCTCCAATTTCTCGGTATCCGCATCCAGACTCTCTTTCTCCGTGTTCGCCAGCAGCGGCTCCTCCATCGACGATGCCGCCGTGGAACTGATCGTGTCGCTGTGACTGTTTAGATCCACATATTGTACACCATACAGTATATTAGAGCTAATGAGTATGTCCACACAGTGCTTGGGGATCTTGTACAGAAACAGCGGCTTCAAATTAATATCGATGCTGTGCACCGTCAAGCTGCAACTGTTGCTGTGCAACGCGCTCAGCAGATACGTGCTGCGCAGGTTCTGTATGTTGTAAAACGAGCCTTGGGTGTTGCCCAACGGTTCCGGCGTCACCGACGGTGAATCCATGATGGCCAATGTGCCCGTATTTGTCTCCGGCATGACTGCAAATAAAGCACAAAGTAAGAACAAGTAGAAAAGACAGTAGCTAAAGATTTACGTACACTCATCAATCTTTTGCCGCTGATCCGACAGACGCATTTTGATGGCCTGCAGCTTCTTGGAGCCCAGACTCTTGAGCGACGCGAGGCGTGCACGCGTGGCAGGCAGAATGCCATCGAAGCTATTGGCGGACAACTGTTGTTGCTGGTAGCGCAAGCCACTTTCGCTGTAGGCAGGCGGAGCAGGAGGCGGCGTTGGTGCCAAGTTAATGCTGGTATCACTGGCTGCTGGAGGTGCTGATGCAGTTGTTGTTGCGGGCGCTGTTTGTGTGTTGGGCGCTGTCTGTGTGTTGGGCGCTACTTCATCGCCGGCAGCTGGAGCAAAGACATCCTCCTCCAACTGGCTGCTGTCCGACGCCGGATCGGAGCTGTTGCTCTGGCGTGCATCATGGCCAAGTGCATTTTGATGTCTCGAGTGCACGGACATGACAATCTGCCAGGCGCCCTCACGCGTTGTGGGCGAGCTATCACCCGGATAGACATACATGATGGCCTTTTGTTCGAGCAGCAGTTTATACTGTTCCTTCAACGACGAGGTAATCTACAACAATAGTAATTTTAAGAACACGTTTCAATAATAATAGCAGGGACCGAAACTGTTATGAGGAATATACAAAAAATTACTTTTAATAATTACTTAAAGACTTTTACTTTATAAATCATACTTAATAATTATTTTTGATAGAAAAAATAAAAATTATAAATAATTATTAATATTGATTTTTATTATATGAATCAAAAATAATGATTAAATTTGATTTTTTTATTCTTTTGATTTTTTGTATGTAAATTACGTTATCATCTTACTGATAACCAAATTTAAAGACTTATATGTTTTCAATTCAAAAATAATAGTTATTTGAAACTTTAATTTTTTTTTTCTCACAAATAAAAGTCTTTCCCGACTTTTATTTTTTTTAATCTCAAATATAAGCTTATTGGCTGTTTGCGGAGATTAAACAAAAATCACATTAGTCCTTATATGTGATTTTTTGAGTTGAAATTTTGATCAATAACAGTTATTTTCAGTCCCTGAAGTATTTTAAATTACCAGCAACATGACGCCATCGAAGGTATTGTCCTTGCAGATCGTCAGACGCACGACGGAACCATTCTGGATGGAAGTGCTGGCTATCATTGGACAGTTGGGACTGAGACCCACAAAACAAATGGAGCCATCCGAGTAGCCAATGATGGCCCGATTCAAGCCACAGTAAGTCTTCCACCACACCACAGACAGTGGATACGGACAGGTCTTGGAGGCCATAAAGGATGTGGCCATCACCTGACTGTTGCCCGTGGCATCAAAGGGCGCCGCTGCCTTGTGCTGGACGGATGGCTCCGCAGTTGCCTCTGCCGACGCTGATGACGGACCATTGGCCAGCATATGCTCCGGCAAGTCGTGACCCAGCGGCTCCTCCTCATCCTCTTTGTCTAGCCTAACATGCTGCAAATGTTCCGCCAAGTCTGAATCCACTTGCCCACGCGTCTCGTTCAGTCCGGTGGAATGATTGGGACACTTCTTTGAATTGGGACACTCGTGGGGGCCAACAAACGGTATTATATAGGATGTCACCTGTGTGGTGCTGTACACGGAACAGGCGTCCAGATTGTGCGATTTGTCGACCAGCGATAAAGCTGGCACAATATGCAGAGTATTGTCGAAACCTGTTGATATACGAGTATATTTGACATGTTAATAACTGCAGAAAAGCGGTTTGGGTCGGGGTTCAGTAACACTTTAATAGACACCAACCAAACCCGGTAAAGAAGCAGCAAATCAAAACAAATTAAGCTAAAGAAAATCAATAATGTAAATCACACACTCACACACACACATACATTCACATACCACTGACACCCACAACAACAGAGTAATTTTAGGCTTTAGCAAGTCAAGAAACAAGTCAAGAAATCTATACTATAAAATACCCGTAACTATTGAGAGCATTTTTAGACCCCGTACTTAAAAAAAGGACAGGAGTCTATTAACTTTGTCACAAAAAAATGTGGGTAATTGTTTAATCCTAGCGGATAATTAAAAAAAAAAAAAAAAAGCCTCAGAAAGAGGGCAATTTATAATGAATTTTGACGTATTCATTTTTGGGGGTCTTTTCTTTTTTTTTTTAGTTGAATTTTAAAATTTTTAAAGCAACATGACCTTTTTTGTGTTTGTTTTGTGTTATGCACGGTTGTTTTGGGATTTTCATGGTTGCTTTCAATAAATTGGAACGTTTTCCAATGAAAAGCCCACAACAACCGTGCAAAACACAAAAAAAAAACATGAAAATAGTGCATTTTACATTAAAATTTTAAAATTCAATTTAAAAAAAAGTAGAAGAGACCCCCTAAAAATTCTTTCACCTAAATTCATCATAAATTGACCGCTTTCTGAGGTTTTTTTTCCTTTTTTTTTTAAATTATCCGCGAGGATTAAACAATTACCAAAAAAAAGTACAGGGTTCTATTAACTTTGTCACAAAAAAAAAGTGCGTAACAGGCAGATGTATATATACTCTTGATCAGCATCAAGATCAGCCGTCCGTCTGTAATAGCGCCTAGATCTCAGAGACTATAAGAGCAAAATATTCCAAACTTGATATGTAGGTTCGTCTATATTGCACGCAGATCGAGTTTGTTTTAGATTTTGGATCGAACCACTATATCATATAGCTGCCATAGGAATGATCAGTCGAAAATCAAGTCTTAGTATGAAAACCTTGGTTGTTGTTTGAGTTATCTGAACCAATAGCGATTTATATAATTTTAATTTAAGCAGTGTTTGCTTTTCAATAGTAAGTACGGGGTCTCCGACAGTCGAGTATGCTCGACTGTAGCACTGTCCACTAGTTTTTACCTCTAGCTCTTTAAAATACTTCGATACTCCGATTTTGATGCTGATCAACAAAATATATACGAATGCAATATACCCTTGAACACAACTCTGTAACGGGTATAACTATGCAGTCGCCAATAACCCAACCCCTTCCACTTTCCCCTTCCCTTGCTCATAAATCGCACACACACACACACACACACTTGCACACACACATTTGGTCACATACTTACACAGAACCAATAGCCAAACACCCGTTGGATCGAAGCAGACGTCATGGATGACACGATTGGTGCGTCGAAACCAGGAAATCATCTTGAGCACCTCCTGGGCACCAGCCGTGCTGATATAACGCAGCACAATCTCATTTTCCTCGCTGACCAGGCACAGGAATTGCTTTTCATCGAACGGTGTAACTGTGACGGCGGAGAGCTTGCAGCTGAAATTCGTTATTAGCGGACGCAGCTCGAATATTTGCAAATCTTTGAGCTCCGCATGCTCATGCAGCGCCATCACTTATGATTTTCGGTCGCTGCTGGTCACTGTTGGATCTGCTTTCAGCGTTTTCTTGTTGCACAAAAAAAATCAAATTTTAATTTTTTTACAATTGCTATGTTTCCATGGCGAACATTTTTGTTATCGCATCCAGCAGCAATCGACGGCGCATACAATCGATTTTATGATGTAAAGATAAACAAATCGATGGCTAGAAATTTAATTTGAAAGCAAATTATGTAACTTGACTTTATTTTTTTAAGTATTGACAAACAGAAAGCACGAAATTTTTTGTACTCAAATAATTTAATATAATTCCAAATTTTAAGTTTTAATAGGTATCGATAGCTGAAAAATATCAATTAGCTCTTGTTGGCAAATGTTGGGACGAGGTGGCAACACCGCACAAAGCAGCCCTACAATCGAAATTAACGGCGGGACTGAAATTGGCGTCACTTGTGCGAAAATAAACAAATTTTAAATTTTAAAAGGACAAATCTCAGCATACAATGGAGTCCCGTTTGCCAAAGCCAACGGCCTTTAAGCGGCCAACACCAGCGATAAAGCCAATTTTACCCACTGACCGCATTAGGGCAAATATCACGGCATTTAATCAAACATGCAATCCGCTTTCCAGAGATGTTCAGAATTTGCCACAAGCGGCGAACAGGATTGGAGGTGAGCATTGTGCCAATTGTGAATTGTGGAATGTGCATAATAATTATAACAAATGTTTTACAGCTCGCGCAGCATCGCCGCAGCCGACAAAGTCCGCGGAATCGCTACCGGCTCGCACCAAATTCCGACGCAGTCGCTCCGCTTGCGATATCAACGATATGAGAAGTAATCTCAAGCGCACCGGCGCGCCCATTTTATCCAGCAACCTTCCCACGAAATTCTCACGAGTTGTACCAAAGACAGCTGCTCCCGCTCCCGCTCCCGCTCCCTCCACATCCACATCATCCGCAGCTGGACGCGCTGTCCGTGCAGGTTCCGCACCCTTGTCGAGGCGACCCATTTCTAGCGCTTCCACCAGCTCATTAACATCACGCCCAGTACCCCGGGTAGCTAATACTTCTGCCATAAGCAAGACCAAACTAACAGGAACTTCCACCGGCACTGGAGCAGCAGTTGCTCCAGTCAAGAAGCCTGCTTCCTATGATTACAAGGGACGCTTTGGCGAGCTGCTTGAGAAACACAAAGCCTTGAAATCCCGACTGGAAAAGCAAACGGAGGACTTGGCCGAATTGGAATCACTGCCGATGCAGCTGGAGGAAACGCAGGCGAAGCTCATTGAGACGGAGACGAGCCTGAAAAACATCAAGACGGACAACGAGTGTCTGGAGCGCCAATTGAAGCAGCACGTCAGCAAGATCGAGACAGTTACCAGCACCTTGGGACGCACCAAGGATGAGCTGAATCAGCTGAAGACTTCACACGAGGTAAGCAAGGATTTGATCTTCGATTTGATCTTCCGTCTTGCTTATTAATCCAATTTTCCTTGCAGAAAATCAAAAGTGAACACGAAACTCTGTCGGCGGAATTGTTGGATTTGCGAGATCGGAATGCGCAACTGATGCGAAGTACTGAGCAATTGACTGCCGATCTGACCATTTGCAGGGAGCAGCTGTTTCAGTCCAACATGGAACGGAAGGAGCTGCACAACACGGTCATGGATCTGCGTGGCAACATACGTGTCTTCTGTCGCGTTCGTCCGCCGTTGGATTACGAGCAGACGCGTTTGTCGTGCAGCTGGACATATCATGATGAGACCACCGTGGAGCTGCAGAGCATCGATGGTCAGGCCAAGAATAAGATTGGCCAGCAGCTATTTACATTCGATCAGGTCTTTCATCCCAACTCCCGGCAAGAGGATATTTTCGAAATGGTTGCGCCCATGATTCAATCCGCCCTGGATGGCTACAACATTTGCATCTTTGCCTACGGCCAGACGGGCAGTGGCAAGACTTACACGATGGATGGCGTCCAGGATAATGTGGGCGTGATACCGCGTACTGTCGATCTATTGTTCGATTCGATCAGGAACTATAAAAATCTGGGCTGGGAATACTATATAAAGGCAACGTTCTTGGAAATCTATAATGAAGTACTTTACGATCTGTTGAGCAACGAGCAGAAGGAAATGGAAATCCGAATGACCAAGAATTCAGTGAAAAACGATATCTACGTGTCCAACATTACCGAGGAAACGGTCCGGGATCCGAATCATCTGCGCGAACTAATGCAAACGGCCAAGATGAATCGGGCCACGGCCTCCACGGCGGGCAATGAGCGTTCGTCGCGCTCGCATGCGGTCACCAAGCTGGAGCTGATTGGCAATCATGCGGAGAAGCAGGAGACGTCGGTGGGCTCCATTAATCTGGTCGATTTGGCTGGCTCAGAGTCGCCAAAGACCAGCACACGGATGACAGAGACCAAGAACATTAATCGCTCGCTGTCCGAGCTAACAAATGTGATATTGGCGCTGCTCCAGAAACAGGATCACATACCGTATCGCAACTCGAAGCTAACGCATCTGCTGATGCCCTCACTGGGCGGCAATTCCAAGACACTGATGTTCATCAATGTATCCCCATTCCAGGACTGCTTTCAGGAATCCGTCAAATCGCTGCGCTTTGCTGCATCCGTCAACTTGTGCAAAATGGCCAAGGCAAAGCGTAATCGTTACCTAAACAACTCCAACGTGTCCAACAACAGCAGCTGCGAGAAGTAGACTTCAGCAACAATATACACTTGTTTAGCATTTAATTATCCAACACAGAATCCACAGTCTATATGTATGTAAATTGATTTTTTAACACTTCACACTTAAATTATACTGTATTATCTTTTTATTTGTTGTGCATCTTTAATTTTAATCCAAAAATGTGAAAACAATTTCTATGGCTCTGAATATTCTCTAATAAAGTTATAATTTTTATTTTCAAAATCAGTCGCACAATTGTTTTCTGATTTTAATAAAATTAGTCGACAAATTACTATTATTTTTATTTTATTTTGCAAATCAGAAATAATTATTTGTAATTTATTAATGATTTTGATTTTAAAAATAAATTCAATAGCTTAAATCAGGAACTGTCATAGTTTTAATTTTTATTTTCAAAATCAATCTCAATTGTTTTCTGATTTAAATTAACATAGTCGACAAATTACTATTATTTTTGTTTTATTTTGCAAGTCAGAAATAAATAATTATTTTAAATTTTTATTCATGATTTTGTGATTTATTTTTAAAATAAATTCAATAGTTAAAATCAGGAACTGTTATAGTTTTAATTTTTGCCCTAGAAATCGATATACAATTATTTTCCAGCGATTCTTCCAAATTAAATTATCATAAACAGCTAATTCCGTTGCCTGGTCAAAAGCACTTATAGCTTGTTGCCAACTGCCTGTCGCACCTCGACGGGAATCTTTTCGACCAGCTCCTTGTGGTTGTGCCCCACGCTGGCCAGGACGCCTCTGCGATTCACGTGCTCCACACTCGCATGGTACTCATAGTGCTCGCCATTGATGTTGGTCAGCGTGCCGCCATTGGCCTCGAGCACCGCCTCGGGCGCGCATGTGTCCCACTTCTTGCAGCCGGGCGTGGCGAAGACATAGGCATGCGCCTTCCCCTCCAGCAGTTGGAGGACTTTAAAGCCAGCGCCGCCAACCTTGATTATTTTGCTGGCTTGGAACACGTCCACGGCCCTTTGATGCAGTGCATTGGAATGCGAGCGTGTGGTGGTTATAATAAATTCATCTTTTGGCGGCTCCACAGGCGTAAATCCTCCAGTGCCGAG
Organism: Drosophila recens; assembly: GCA_037043495.1. NCBI lineage: Eukaryota > Metazoa > Arthropoda > Insecta > Diptera > Drosophilidae > Drosophila > Drosophila recens. The sequence continues at coordinate 156,564 of JBAMBJ010003077.1, read as the reverse complement.
GCCTTTGAGGCCCCAAATTGTGCGTCCCAGCTCTCCACTGGGCTGCTGGTAGAACGGCTGATGAATAATGCCGCCAACGGCGGAGTTCTTGATGGCGATGCCAATGAGCACCGTGACATGTTCCACAAAACCTGGAAAGGATTGTGTGAGTCACTTGTATATTAATTCTGCACTCATTCCTGCTTACCCTGTGTATACTCGGCTGTGCCGTCCAAGGGATCCACCCATACCACAAAGTCCTCGGGCTGCGCATCCTGCCAGGCCGATGGACAGCTTTGTTCCAGGAAAGATTCATTCAGTTCACCCACCAACCAATCATCGCACACATTCATGTCGGTGCCGCCCTCCTCGCCAATGATCTTAATGCTGGGAAACTTCTTGGACAGCGACGCAATGATGCATCTCTCGGCAGAGCGATCTGCCTCTGTCTGGGGATCATTTGTGCCCTTGTCCACGATGCCCAAGTCGCCCTGCTTCAGCACATCGCGTATGATGACGCCGGCACGCCTCGCTGTGTTGATGGACAGTGCCATTATTCTCATAATTAGTGGTGTGCTGCTGGTCATGTTGTAATCTTAGCAGGTTCTTTACGTGGAATGGACTATTTCAATTTTAAAATACACAATAAATGCGCTTTCACTTTGGTTGCGTTGAAAATACGGCCAATCAGCTGTTATGACCAGTGATGCCAATTTGGCCTTTTTTCGGATATATTTGTCTGCTTCAGCAGGGAAACATCTATCCGAAAATCTAACTTTTTTTTAGGTTCTATTAAATTGAGTCCAAAAAGGATTCTCTACTGCCAGTTTTGGAACTTTCTGAAAATGGAAACAAAGACGAAAACACTTTCCAAGTACGCCAAAATAAAAAATTTAAATTTAAAAAAATTGGAGAAAAATTTGGCCTGTTTTCTGTCTGTTTTTAGTTTTTCAGCTTTTTTCTCGGCATTCCTTGGCCGTTTTGTCTTTTATTTTTTCGAAAAATATTTGGCATCACTGGTTGTTGCAGAGGTCTAGGCAAGTACGCAGCTTATCACAGCTGCTAGTATGCAGCTCGGCAAAATTTAGTTACTTTGCTAAAATTAATCGATCGTGCTTGTATTATATTACATTATTATTTTTTTTAACTGATTACTTAAAAAACAGATGATTCGATTTTTTTAGACAGTTGCGCATGCCGTTTGCTATGACTATGGCTAGCAAAGAATTTATAAAGTTAAATATAATTTATAAAGTTAAATACATATGTTGATAAACTGCAGATTTGCTTGCAGCTTAAAAGATCAGCATATCAGTCCGTTCCCACTGCTGGCAGTCTGGCAACGCCGCGGCGCACACAACCTTTGGACCTCCCAACAACAACCCCCTTTCCATTTAGACAAAATCTGCGGCATTCAAAAGGTAAATTTGCATAGTGCACGATTTATCGTAAATTATTGCAATTATTGATTTCTCGTTAATTAGAAAATGGCTCGTGTTTTGGTTGGTGTTAAGCGTGTGATCGACTATGCCGTTAAGGTGAGTGAGACGTGCAGACATGCAGAGACATGCCTGTTGATTCTGCTTCTGCTGCTTCCTCTTCTTCTTCTTATCACTTGTGGCGCTCCGTTTTGCGTAATCGTTTTTATTATATTTGTAAACTGGACTAATGCCTGATATTTTGATATTTAGGTGCGCGTCAAGCCGGAGAAAACTGGCGTCGTTACCCAGGGCGTCAAGCACTCGATGAATCCCTTCGACGAGATCGCCGTCGAGGAGGCCGTCAAGCTGAAGGAGAAGAAGCTGGCCAGCGAGATTATCGCCGTCTCTGTCGGTCCTACTCAATCGCAGGAGGTGATCCGCACGGCACTGGCCATGGGCGCGGATCGCGGTGTGCATGTGGAGGTCTCGGCGGCGGAATATGAGCTGCTGCAGCCGGTGCATGTGTCCAAGATACTGGCCAAGCTGGCATTGGACGAGAAGGCGGATCTGGTCATACTGGGCAAACAGGCCATCGATGATGACGCCAATCAGACGGCACAGATGACAGCCGCTGTTCTGGACTGGCCCCAGGGCACCTTCTGCAACAAGGTGGAGAAGACGGATGCGGGTCTGACCGTTGTCCGGGAAATCGATGGCGGGCTGGAGACCATCAAGACCAAATTGCCAGCTGTGCTGAGTGCGGATTTGCGTCTGAACACGCCACGTTACGCCACCTTGCCCAACATCATGAAGGCCAAGAAGAAGCCGCTGAAGAAGGTGACCCCCAAGGATCTGGGCGTTGATACCACGCCCCGTATCGAGATCATTTCCGTTGAGGATCCGCCAGTGCGTCAAGCGGGTGCCGCTGTCGCCGATGTGGATGCCCTGGTGGCCAAGCTCAAGGCCGGCGGTCACATCTAAATTGTTTTTAAATGTGAGCCAAATTTCTACGTTTTTAATTACTCTATATACACTTGCCAGAAAAAGTATGCGTACACACATTTTTTGATCTTTAATAGCTACTGTAAGTTAAATCATCATAGTAAAAAATATATATTTGGAAAGGTCGTTGAATCTCCGATTGAATGATGCAAAACTTTCCTTAACCCATTTAGTATCCTTCGAAAATTTCGAATTTATGTAGAAGTCACTTTTCAAAACTTCTTTCATCGATCTTTTACAAACAAATATTTTGATGCAAAAAAATTCTTGGAACAATTCTAAGAGTAACTGCAATAGAAAATTTTCAATAGTATTTTTTATGATTTTTTGAAAATTGATAAAAAGCTACTTTTTGTGTGAAAATTAGGGAAAAGGGGTTAAAATAGTCATTTTAGGATTTCCAAAATAATTATAAAAAATATAGCAAAATTATTTTTGAAATTTTTATTTGCAGTTACTTTTAGAATTGTTTCTAGAATTTCTTTGCATCAAAATATTTTTTTGAAAAAATCGAGGATAAAAGTTGAAAACGTAGACTTTTACAAAAATTCAAAATATTTAATAGGTACTTAATAGGTAAAGGAAAATTTTTGCATTATTCAAACGGAATTTCAACGACCTTTCCAAATATATATTTTGTACTATGATGACTTGACTGACAATAGCTATTAAAGATCAAAAAAAGTGTGTACGCATAGTTTTTCTGGCTAGTGTACGTAACATATAAACAATGATTATCAGAAACGTGCATTTATCTAAAGATTGGTCCTATAGTGCTATAGATATAAGTGAAAATTAAATGTCGTTTTGGAGTTAGAGATCGTGTCAAGCTTTTAAGAATAAATTGGAAATTGATCTAAGCACAAAACACACACATACAAACTCTCACACACACACGAAGATATTCAAGGTCAGCCACTAACTGATTTTGTTGCACATCCGTCCACTCCTTTTTCAGCACATGTCGTTCAACTTGACGCTCCAAATCAAAACGTCTGCTTCTTTATGGTGTGATCAAGTGACAGGCAAAGGTCAAGTACGGATTTTGTTTTGGCTCTGAACACTTGGTGTTTTTGTCTCTTACATTTTCTAAATACAAACAGTTAAGTATTAGTTTATTGATTAAAAAACAAAAAAACAAGCGGAAGAGTCGAGTGCACTCGACAGTAATATACCCTGGGCCTAGTCCCCGGCACGCTGAAGATTTGATGTCCATGCAATTCTCATACTAATTCTTAATTATCCACCTATCGTTTTTGAGGCAGCTACACACATATGTTTATGATATAAATATGTTATTTGATCCAATTTACCCATCTTAAAATTTTACAAATTAATTAAAAGTAAAATTATTTTTAAAAACGAAAAAAAATTGGTAGACCAAATCAGAAATCGAACCCACGACCTCTGCCGCACGGGCGCGTATCTTTATCGTAAGACAAAAATTCCAATAAATGGAAAATATTAAATAATTAAAAATAATCTGCATCGACCAGACCGGGGATTCGAACCGTGATCTCCCGCTCCGCTTGCCGAGCACCTATAACTTCCACCACTCCTCCACTTGTTCTGTTGCTGGCAAACTCGATATACACTATCGATGTACATTCTGGCGGAGTAAATGTAAAATGAATTAATTGACCATTAATTCTATTTATAGAATTGCTGTTGATATCGACAAAATTGTTAATATCTTCACTATTTATGGCCCAATCGCGATAATTATGGCCCAATCGCAATGATTAGATTCTGAGCATGTTCTTACACACGTTGGTAAGAAAAAATTTAAAATTTTAATTTAAGACCCAGAATTAAAGAAGTCAGATTTTTATTATATTATATTATAAAAGAACAAAAACAAAAAATGAGGAAACTTTCTTTTCATATCGAGCCCTATTTGCGACAATAACGTATGCGCCATTTTCCGAAATTTTTTTTTTTATGCCAATATGTTTATAAACACCACCCGCATCTGCACCTAAAATATTACATTTTTATTTTATATATTTTCGAAGATATTGACCTGTGAATAATAACGTAAGCGACAAATGACACGAAGAAATCAACTTAACGAAACCTAAAAAACTCTCTCCTGTAAAATTGCGTTTTGGCGCATACGTTATTGTCGCAAATAGGGCTCGATATACTGCTTTATTTTCTTTTTGTAAAAAATCTGCATATAAATTTTATAAATATTCTTTTACAATAGATCAATATTTTTAAGATCTAAAGAAAATCGACATTTGCATAGAAATATTTGGAGGTATTTTTTTTTTTTGGTTGTAGAAACTTTATTTGTTTTATGTTTTTCTGTTTAATTTTCTAAATACATGCGTTACGTTTAAGATACTTGTTTTAAAAAATGCATAGCGGGTTTATAAAAAATGTGTAAAAAGATTAAAATGTTTAAGGACTAAGTAGAATCGACAATTACGAAACATTGAAATGGCAGGAGCTGGCAATTACGTAGAAATAATTGCTAATAATATAATTTGTGTATAAGAGTGTAAAAGTTAAAGAGTGTGGATGGTTGAGTAATTTATGATTCTCAACTTGGATATCACACCGCCCGCATTACCAGCTGAGTAAGTCAGGAGTTAAGCACGTCCCGAGGTTGATTTCTGCTTATCGCTGAATAGCAAAATGCGCGTGAGCATTGTGGTAATGCAGGGGATTTGCTTCTGCTGATGCATCTCGGGAGTGTCGGGCGTGCAGGACTCAAAGTCGACGGCCACACGCTGGCAGACGAACGTCAGCAGGGTGAGCATGTCCAGGCGCTTGCCATTGGCGGCCAGCTCGGCGCACAGGCTCTGCATGAACCACGAACCACGCGTGGTATTCCGCCAGGAGTAGAAGCCCGGTATGGTCGAGTAGGCAATGAGAAAGTCCGCATGGATGGGAATCTTGTAGCTCATGGAGGAGTCACCGTCGGTCTCGGTGCGTCCGCGTTGCATGGTCACTCCGGTGTCCAGGCGATCGCCCTGGCAGGCCTGTATGAAGAACAGCTTCGGTTTCCCGGCCAGCGTGGGACAGTGATTGGCCGTAAACAGACTCCAGATGTTGTCCAGCTTGTACTGCATGTCCTTGGCATAGATGTAGCCCATCTCCCCGTGCGACAGGATGGCCACCAGAATGCAATCGTTGTCCTCGTGATTCTGCGACGACGCGTACTCAATGGTGCTGAGGATCTCCTTGTAGCGACAGTCCTTGTACACGCTGACATCAAAGTCCAGTTGCTTCAGCACCCGCTGCAGATTCTCACAGTCCACATTTGTGCCCGCCCGGGATTTCAGCGTGGGCACATCGAAGTGTTCGTGATTGAAGATTAAAGCCATGCCGCGATTCTTGTGCCGCATGTTGTACTCGGCCGCATGTCGATCGGTGACCATCTTGGCCACATACTTGTGGTAACTGGACGATGATGAGCTGTAGCCATTGGAGGCCAACTGGCCAATTGCCCCGCCCCCAAAGGCGCTGCTGCTGTGGTGGTAGGAGGTGGAGGTAGAGGTGGAGGTGCTGCCACCGACGGAGCCAAAGGCGTCCGTTAAATCGTCTGTGTTGGTGGAAACCTCACGGATGCCCACCTGATCCGTGGACTCGATTTCGTTCGATTTATTGTTGTTCGCAGCCATTGTGAAATATGTGATGAGTCACAGTTAGCGGTTTATTGTCCCTGCAAATTGTTCACTTATTATAGCCCTCAATTGATAACAATGCGTGAGAGATCCGATCCGAACCGAGAACTTGTTGTAGCAACAAAGGAATGCAACGTGAAACTGCAGCGCAGTTGTTGCAGTTGCCGTTTTTTGCTTTTGCTTTTGTTTGTTGTATTTGTGGCGTTCGTTGTTGTTGTTGTTGTTGTGCGGGATAATTGTTTTCTGTTATGCTCATGGCGTCCAACCACTTAACATTTCGCGAAAATGTTAATAACAGTTTAAGTGATTCTGTGACTAATTTTAACATTGTCATATATTTCAGAGAAAAATTGCGTTGGGTAGCACTGTAGATTGTGGTTAAAGGCCAAATAGTTCTTTAAATTTGCAGTTAGAAAATACTGCGCATATATTTTGCTTTTAAATTAAACAGCAGTTAGCAGATATTGTTTGATAACATAACAGTCAAAGTGTACAGCTGGTAACTTAACATTTTAAATTAGAGATGTGCCAGCATGAACAGTGCCAAGTGAGTCAGTTACTGAGACTCGACAACAAGTAACAGTCACTGATATATTGTGGCCATTAACATTATTAAGGAAATAATTATAACAATTAAATTTTTATTGAACAATTGATTATCAAATCATTTTAGCAACAAACCTTTATAATAAATAGAGCTTGAAATGAACTTAAAATTTACTTATAGTTGCATGTCACTGTCACTAAATATTTTTCAACATGTTATCAACGTAAATAGTGTTGTAAAACGCGAATTTATTTGCTTCATAGTAGTGTTTGCTAATGCAGCGAAGTAAACAAAGTCAGCTGTAAAATTTAAAAAAGTTTGGAAGTTGCCTTTTTTGGCTTATCGCGGAATAAAACAATGCGCGTTAGCATTGTGGTAATGCAAGGGATTTGCTTCTTCTCATTCATCTCTAGATCCTCTGTGCGGGACTCGAAGTCGACGGCAACACGCCGGCAGACGAAAGTCAGCAGCGTAATCAGATCCAAGCGTTTTCCATTGGCCTCCAGCTCCGCGCACAGACTCTGAATGAACCAGGAGCCATTGATTTTGTTGCGCCAGGAGTAGAAGCCCGGCGGCGTGGAGTAGGCAATGAGAAAGTCCGCGTGCAGCGGTATCTTGTAGCTCATTTGGGCGTTGCCATCGGTCTGAATGGTGAAGCTTTCGTCCACGAGTTTTCCCTGGCAAGCCTGCACAAGGAACAGCTTGGGTTTCCCGGCCAGCGTGGGGCAATTGTTGGGCGTAAAATGATTACAGATATCCGCCAGCTTATACGCGACGTCGCTGGCACAAATGTAGCCCAGTTCACCGTGCGAGAGTATGGCCACCAGAATGCAATCGTTGTCCTCGTGATTCTCCAATGCTGCATTCTTGATTACTCTCACAATCCCGCTGTAGCACAAGTCATCGTATGCGGCAACTTCAAAGTCCAGTTGCCTGAGCACCCGCTCCAAATTCGCACGGTCCACATCGGTGCCTTGACGTATTGGCATTTTCAATCTCCCATCGAATTCCATGTGATTGAAGATTATGGCCTTGCCGCGTCTCCTATGATTCATGTTGTACTCGGCCGCATGTCGATCGGGAACTGGCGAGTTGTAGTCCTTAAAATCTAGCTTGGGATTAGCTCCTCTGTTGCTGGAATTCGAGGAAGTGGAGGACTCCTTTCTCTCCAATTCAATGGCATCAGTTGAATCGTCTGCTTTTTGAATTAATTCCTCGCTTTCCTTGTCCGCACTCATTGTGAAATTCTTTTTAACTAGAGAGGAAATAATTAAGTTTATTTTCACTTTGATCACTCAATATAAACATTAAATTATCATCAGTAATAAATTACTTGATTCAACATATAAGCTATTTATTCAGATCTAAAGTTTAAATACAAATCAAATAATAATTGTGTGAGCAACGTCTTGAATCGCTTTGTCTGCTTAAAGAACTGAATTATTTCTGATTAATATTGCTTTATTTATATTTACTTCTCTCTTTTATCGTCCAAAATTTACTCGCTCTCTCTCTTTCTCTTCTCGTTGAATCATGGAAAAGAGTACTGATAAGAAAGGTGAAAAAGCTGAATTAACCAATATACTTTCGATATTTACTTACAGGGATTGAAAGCCCTAACCGATAACCGTAACCCTTAACCGGTAATAACCGATTGATATAGTGAAAGATCAGTAACCGAACATAAAAATTATGTTCATTTGATCAGAGATGCAACCTTTGAGAACGAGTCCTTGGCGAAATAAATTTGTGTCGAGTGAAACATTAAGGAAATAATGCCTTTTTAATTACATTCCCCGGCATAATTTTTAATAATTTTCTGAAAATGGCGAAAAAGGCACTTTTGGGTGAAAATGAGGATAAAGTGTCCTTTTATCAGCCATTTTAAAAAAATTATTAAAAATACTAGAGACAGAGATATTTGAAAATTTGTTTTTCCAGTCGTTATTTAAAATGTTTAGAGAATACTTTTGATGCAGAATCATTGTTTTTAAAAAATCGAGGAAAAAAGTTGATCAAAATTAGACGTTTACAAAAATTTGAAAATTTCAATGGGTACATATTGGGTTAAGAAACAATTTTATGTCATTCAAAAGGTAATCGAATGACCTTTCCATTGATGCCAATACATAAATTGCATAAATGAAGCATCTAACTATGAGTTGAATTAACTTTAAATGGTGCCAAAATACTTATGCCGGGGACTGTACATTGATTGAAATTAAAAACAAAATTTCAATTCTAATCTAATACATACAATTTTTAATTCCAAAAATTTGTTGCTAGAACTTTTGATAAATAGAAAAATTTCAATTCAAAGTTGGATGATTAATTTATAAGAAATATGTATAACATAATTTCTAAATACAATTTTAATATTTATTTAGTATTTAAAATTTTCTCAGTCTTAAAGACTATCCAAGAATACGGGAATGTAGAACCGTAGTAATTCAACGGTAAACAATATCAGGCCTGAAATTATTCCAAGGGCGAAAAAATTACATGGTATACGAAAGTCGTGCAGGCGCAGAGGTCGCGGTTGAATGGATACGCTGTAATCCTTGAAGTGCATACGACCTGCCTTCACCATGTCATAGAAACTATGACGCAGCCAATGATTAAATAGACCTGCCTCATGGATCTTCATGGAGAAGAACTTGATGGCTTCATAATACGGAGAGTCCTCGTCCAGTAAAATACTATAGGGTATAGTTTCATGTAAACAGAGGTCGGAATACCGAAAGAGCGAGCGCTGAAAGTTACGTTGTTGTGTCTGCATCACAGACCATTTGTTGGAGTTGATGCTGTAGGCGAAGCTGGTGTTGAAACTGTTGCGCAGCTCAAAGAATTCGCTGACATTGTTGGTCAGCCTGAAGGCAGCCGCATATCGTGCTCGAAACTCGTTATTCATCAAATAGAACTCGGCATTCACACCACAAATTTGCAAATCCGATGCAAGCAAAGCCTCAAAGCTGTCAATGGGAGCTTGTCGGGGATTGAAGATCATCAGGAACAGCAGCTGCGCCTGACAAAAGCAAATCACAAAGAGAACGAGAAATCTTAGAATAATCCGCCAATAAGGTTTCCACATCGGAAGCAGGGAGCCTTGCATCTTCGATAGAAACCAGTAGCAGCTCAGGGCGAAGATCATCAGTGCCAGGGCATCAGTTTTTAAAATATGCCAATAAATTGCAGGTATCCCAATTGGACGCTCCACGGGCATCATAATACACCAGCTGGCATAAAGGATTGGGTATGAGTATTGGTGAAATCTGTGAAAAAAAAAAACATATTAAAATGAGACAAAATATTTAATACCCTTGCAGTTCGTCGTATAAATTTAAAAATATTTTAGAATATATTTATTTATTTACTGTCGACTAAAAAAATGAAAAATATGAACATAATTTAAAATTAATATTAAGAATTAATTATATAATTATTTTAAATTGAAACAAAGCAAATATTAATTAAAAAATGATATACTAGTTTTGACTTTATTTTTCCCGAACATTTTCTCAAAAAAATCAATATACTTAGAAACTTTTGACTAATTACTTCCGGAAAATATTTTCAAAAATATATTTAAATAAAATAGTAGTGCTCTCCCTATTTTTTTTTATAATCTTTCCATTTAGTACTTAACTTATTTTCTTTTAAGTCTACAATTAAAATTTATATGTTAATACGTATATATATTTTTTAATTTTTTTTTAATGTTAGTTCTAGTTTAACTCATTCAAATTAATTGTCAAAATTAATTTACTTTTGCCGACTGCTTTTAATCGTGCTATAATAATAACAAATAAATAAATACATAAATTACCTATCATAGTAAATTTTGTTCATGAGTGCAGCAAACAGACCGATGTCCACACTGCCATTTTTTGTCCATTCCAGCGTATACAATTCATCCAGATGGCGTCCAATGGGCCACGTCGGAAGTATCACTTTTAAGCTAGCATTAACCTTCTTAGCAAAAGTCTCTATAAAATCCCACATGAATCCCCTGATGAGCTTTTTTCCTTTAGCATCGGTATAAATGATTGTATTTGGCTCAGAAATTTCGGGCATAACGCGCAGTGTGTAGCCTCTGAGATTCTTTAGCTGGTTGGGAAAAAGTTGAACTCCCTCCGATTTGGTAAAGTTATGCTGAAGAAGCGTAAATCGGGGAAATACTTTAAAACTGTAGAGAATTGGGGAATCTTTGTTGCACTGAAAGTACAGTCCCACATTGAGCATGTTGAACTTGGGGAAATGAGAAAGAATTTCCTGTGCCAACACGAACTTGGATCTCAGATGGGGATTTTGACAGTCTGCCACCTCAATAAGCACTTGAACACTTCTTAAATGAACTAGACTCGCCAATAAGCTCAACAGTTCATCCCTATGATAATCCTCAGATATACAAGCCAGGACAAATAGCTCACTATTGTGTTGCTCCCTCAGCTGCATGTAGGGAAAGGGGCTGTTCCACACCCATTGCGGCTGGGCGCTGAGATTATGCTGCTGTAACCAGCTCCAGTTGCACCCCAGCTCACGTGGATTAAAATAGAAAATGCTCCTTCCTCTAGTTATTTCCAGAATCAAGGCGTACAGATTAAACATTTCCGAAGCGAAATTACTATCAATATTAAACCACATGATGGTTCCGTGCTGGGAATATGACTGAAGAATAACTCACTATTTAAATTTTCTACTGTTTGCCCACGAACTGAACAGGATTTTATCGTCCCAAATCAGAGTCAAAGTTAATTGGAGAGGGAATTCGTCATAATATAAGGTAACTGAATCCCTGCATAACGTTTATATAATTTGCTAAGCCTTTCAAATAGCTATTGTTTGTCATTTTGAAGACCTTAAATATTATTTAGGTATATTTAACTACTTATCTCTCTTAAAACTTTTAAATAAATAAAACTGATAACTGATAAAACTTTATTTTAAATTTTGTTGTAGACAATAAATCCATAATATAAAAAATTAATATTGCTGCTAGAATATAATTGTTAATTATTGTAAAAATACTTAAATATATTTTGAATTCTTTGCTGTTTCAGCTTGTATCGGTCGATAGTACGATTTCTCGATAGTTGCTAGCATAAGCAAATAGATGTATCGATAGCGAGTAAATCCAAGTACATCCAATCGATACTATCGATGCTTGTTGGCGATTGTTTTGCAACTATAGTTACACCACCAAATCGGCGTCGCGTTTGTTGTTTTTTATTTTGTACGCTCGGGGGAAAAAAACTAAAGTTTAAATCTGCGTTTATCAACGAGATCCAAGACCAAAATACAAATTAAAGAAAGGCGAGTGGCGCCCAGCTGCAGACGGAAGGTTGCGAACAACTAATTGGCACACGAAAATGGCAACCGAGACAGTTGCGGAGAACTCGGAGAACTTTACGCTGGGAGGAAATAACAAAAGCGAAGAGGACGACGATGTGATTTGTCCGAGCTGCGATGCGAAAATCAAGCGGAGTCAGGTGGCCGATCACTGCCAGGTGGAGATGGAGCGATTGCACAGCATGCAATTGAGATCCACAGTGGCAGATGTAACGGTATCGACAACAACAACAGCTACAACAACAACACAATCTCAGTCTGGAGTGGAAACTGGTCCAAGGAAGCCTTGGAGTGTTTTCCAGCGTGTGCAGCGTAATCGACAGTCACGACAGCGTCAACGCACACGCAAACGAGCCACGCCTCCTCCTCCGCCTGCCTCCGCTCCTGCTCCTGCACCCGCTCCCACTCCTGCTACTGCTCCCACTCCTGCTCCCGCTCCTGCCGAGCAAATCCGCATGTGTCCCGTGTGCAATGTAAACTTCCCGCAGGCACAAATCCATGAGCATGCCAACGAGTGTTTGCGTCAGAACGGACAGAATGGGGAGCAACGTCCGTCCAGCGATGACGACGATGATAGCGAGGAGTACGAGGAATACGAGTGGGCGGGACAGAAGCGCATACGTGTCTCCACACTCGTCCAGGGCGGCTACAGAGCCTTGAGTCTGGGACAAACTATTAAATATCACAATGGACAACAGGGCAACGACGACGAGGACGACGTCAATGTGGATGAGGATGATACGCACATCTATGGACCGACGCAATATGGCGAGGCGGATGTAATCCCGCTGGCCAACGAGGATAACGAGGAGGGTGGAGGAGGAGGAGTCGCCGATGCGGATGTCACCATGTATGTGCGACGACTGATCTCCTCCAATGAGACGCCCAAAAATCATTCCAGCGAAGCAGCAGCTCCAGCAACGACTGAAGCGATGGATGACGACTCCGCCAGCCTGGAGCCATCGACATCTCAGGCATCGAGGAGCAATAATAATCAGCAACAAATCATTGAATCCTTGAAAGCCCGATTGCGTCTCTATGAGAAGCAGGCGCAGAGTAAATTGAAATGTTTGATCTGCATCGATGACTACAAGAATCCCGCCATCTCCGTATCCTGCTGGCATGTCCACTGCGAGCAGTGCTGGCTCCAGACGCTCGGAGCACGCAAACTGTGCCCGCAGTGCAATTCCATAACCACGCCAAAGGATTTGCGACGCATTTACCTGTAGATTTCAATTCTACACTACACTACCTACCACAAATATTGTAACTTGTTATAGTGTTGCAAATGTAGCTTATTACATTATTATTTCGATTTCGCTTTCGATTGGACTTGTCTCCTGTCGGATTAAGAACATGGACAAAGGATTTGTTTCCCTCGCCGTTCGTTTTTGTAGTTTTAGTTGACAATCCATATTTATACAGATAAATTACAGAGAATGCAGCTATGATTATCATACGTGACATAACAATAAGAAATTAACTAACTTATAATAAACAATTACAGCAATATGCTTGAGTACATGGTTTTGTTTAATTTATTGACAATTTGTTATTGATTTCAAAATGACAGTCGAGCGCTCGCCTATCAAACGATACAATTTCCATGGCTTCGATATACATTAGAGCAAGAGCAGTGTATCGAATAGAATGGCAGATTGTATATCGGCTACAGTGTATCGGCTACAGTTCAGCGCTTGTATAAGCTAGATTCTGAGTAAAAATAAGCTAAAAATAAAAATAACAAGGAAACGCCAGAAAACATCCAAAATCATTAGGTTTTTGCTGAAATTTAAGTAGTTAACATATCAACGATTTCGTCATTTTCTTCTTCTTCTTAAATATTTATGATAAATATATTTTGCATTCTGCCTAATATCAAAAACATTTGCTACTATTGTAGACTTGCTAGTCCAGCTTGCTGCTTTCCAGCCAAAAATTGCCAAACAAATAACGATATTTGTATACCGTGAAGCATTTAAAACTTACAAAATAGCTCGTTGATGTCACGAATACATAAATATAATACATAAATAGAATACATATAAGCTTGTCCATTTTCAAATATGCTAGATCTAGCCTGAAATAAGCTAATCTGGCAGCACTGATCGGTTATCAGAGCATTTGTTCATCGGCAATCTGTCAAAACGTGAAGACGGATACAAACACAAAACTTAAATCAATCTCAATAAAATTACATTCATTAAAATTTCGTTCGATACATGACACTTATTTCCTATTCTTTTTGAAATTAAGCGCTAAAATCAACCGATATTCTATCGATGTTTATGCAACGCCATCGATTAACATAACATTGTGCAACAGTCAAAGTATCGAGTATGAGCAATGTATCGAAAAGAATATCATACTGAGCTATCGACTATCGGAACGATTGTCACTTGCCAAACAGTGAAAACTTGAAAAGTTGCTTTTTTTTGTCTCCCGTGGACTTTTTTCCAGGGATTACTAATTCGCAAAAAAAAACGCGCGGTTAAATGCGTGCCATTTTGTAGGTGGAACGCTGTGCGAAATTCTAAAAACACGCTGCAAGCACAACGACGCTCGCGTTTTGTGGGGATCGGTCGTCTTCTTCGCCTTCTTCACACCTCCGTCGCCGTCTTCGTTGTTGCCGTCGCCGCCGCAGTGAACCTAGCACGGGTCCAGTTTGTACATACATACATACATATATAGATATTGCAAGTTGCATACGTACGTCGCGTGTGGATTATGTCATTTATTTATAATAAAAAGCATAAAAGTTGACAATATGCAAACAAATGCGCGCTAAATGTTGCACCCAAAATACAAAAAAATGTTGGTAAAATAAACACACGTAAAAATGTAGACTGTGTGCGTGTAGAGAGAGTGCGAGTGTGTGTGTGTGTGTGAAGATGATAATGGATGTTTAGTATTTTAGAGTATAAAAGTATATAGATATAGAGTGTATATATATACTCTGAATGTGAATCATATGGGGGGCAATTACGATGCCCCTTGTTGCAAGCGCGCTAGACTAGAGTCAATATAGAAACTATATTCCGACTTGCAACCAACTCCTACAACTAGAACAACAACAACAACAAATGGCCACATTTAATGCAACAAATGTAGCAAGCAACAGCAGCGCGGATGTTGCAGCTGCCACATTTCTAGTGCCAACAACAACAAGCACCGGAGCAGGATCAGGAACAATTGGAGCAGGAACAGTTGGCTCGCATCCACTGCATTTGGATCAGTTTGGTGTCGCCTCCTCTTCCTCCTCCCTTCCACATTATATGAGCGCAGCTGGGACGCCTCTGCCGCTGCCTCTGCCGTTCCAACAACAACAACAACATCATCATCATCAGCAAACAAATTCCTCTTATACATTTGTCCAGATCAAAAGGGAGCCATGTCAGGTATCTGAGATTAGTTCAAACAATTGCCATCAGCAGCAGCAGCAACAACACCACCAACAACACCATCAGCAACAACAACAACACCATCAACAACATCATCATCACCTGCAAACTGCATCGACGTCTCTTGGCCTGGGCAGTGTCACCTCGTCATCGGTTACTGCATCGGCCACGTCCAAGACCATGTCTGCATCCACGCTCACAACCCTCGTCAAAATTGAAGCCTCCTCGCCCAAGGTATCCGATCTGGAGAAGTCCAACTGCAACACAAGTAAGTTGCCTTCATTATAATAATTATCAAGAAGTTATATTAATATTTATTGTCCATTCCAACAGACAATTCGGTGCCCATTGGCATTGCCGTGGCCAGGAAACGTCCCCAGGAGGCGTCCAGCGTTGCACTCAACAGTGGATCAACGCTGCCAATGCAGCAGCCACTCAACAAGGACATGAATTGCTTTGGCATACGTGTCGCCGATCTGGGTAAGCATTATAATCATCATCATCCTCATCATCATCGTAGTGGCATTTCCGCCTGATGCCTCTGTAGGGAAATATATCTATATTTTCTCGCGGTTTTGCTTTTTCTGTCTGTGGTTTATTCCTATCCAGATTGAAAGGTGACTCATCACAGATACAGTGGTCACTCGCTAGTAACAACCTAATTCATTCAATGCAACCCCAATTTGATTTTTTATCTGCAAAATTGTTCGAAATTTATATAAAGTATTTTGGTTAAAAAATATAGTAAAATTGTATATTTAGAACTTTGTCACTAGCTTGAACAGCCGTCAACAGTAATAAAATATATCTATGTAATAATGGAAATCAAAACTTTGAGAAAGATAATTTCATCACTGACACAGTGATCACTCACAAGTAAGATCTTAGAGCATTTAGTCCAATTTCAATTTAGATAATAATAATAATCAAAATATTTTAGTTATGCATCGAAAAATCGACAACACGATTTTAACATTTCGATTTTAAACTCGACCCATAATTTGGATTTACAGTTGAGCTTCCCTAACTCGAATTACCAATATCCAAGGAAAATGTTCGACTTAGGGAACTATTTTTTTAAAGTCTTTTAACAGAAACTACAATTTCATTCATTCATAAATACATTTCAAATTGTAAACTTTTCTTGTTATTTTCAACAAAAAAAAATTCCAGTTTGTTAAAGATCTGTCAATATTCTCAAAAATTGGTTTTTTCGATCTTTTGCTGTATTTAGAAGAAGTTCCCGATTCAAATGTCATTATAATTATTTTTCCATTTTTTAATATAATGAAAACTGTTTTCGCTGAGAAACCATATTTCTTAGCCACTTTAAT
The DNA here is from genome assembly GCA_037043495.1 of Drosophila recens. Taxonomy (NCBI): domain Eukaryota; kingdom Metazoa; phylum Arthropoda; class Insecta; order Diptera; family Drosophilidae; genus Drosophila; species Drosophila recens. The sequence continues at coordinate 139,896 of JBAMBJ010003077.1, read as the reverse complement.
TTTTAGTAATAAGTTAGAATATTTAATAATTTTAGGGAAGTTCGAGCTAGGGAAGTTCGACTGTATATAACTATTATTTACTTATTAAAATATTTATTGTCATATTTATTAAGTTATTTTAAAATTTCTCTGAAAGTTGTATTTTTTGTTTTTATCATAAAAAAATGTAAGCTAATCGTTCTTTGTGACGAATGACCACTGTATATACATTGATTGGATCTATTTGCGTGCTGTGAAGCATCCCATTAAAGACTTCACACTTGAACAGATCTCATGTCTTTGTAAATGGTCTAGAAGTGCTTCAAAGTGTACCCAGAGAGGGTGTATGGTAGGGTGTCTCCAATTCTAGCAACTAATTGAATTTGAGAGCGGAGATTGGTGCTTTCTGGTGATTGTTTGTTTGGCTTGGACAACGTCGTGCCTCGTCGTCTGATCCCTTGAGGCATCGTTATCCTCATAATTGTGACTCGATGCCGGTTATGGCACTAATAGGATTTCGGCAAATATTAAAAGAATTCCATCAGTTGAGTTTAGGGGTGTCTTTTACAAGTTGTGCAAAGCAGAAGGGCTGCGATAGAAACACCCCCTTTAAGAATTGACAGTGCAAAAATCATGTGACGAGGATGTGAATGCGTCGAACTCTCTTATTATTGTGACAGCCTCGACTTGTTCTTGCAGATTGAAACGTAAAGTTTTGGACGGGGCAAACTCATTCAAACTACTCGTACAATAGAGAGTGGATAGGGTATCTATTGCGTTGTATTTAACAAGTATGAAGGGCTACAGTCGAGTGAGCCCGACTGTGAGCGACCCAGTACTTTTTCTGTAGAAACCAAGGGCCGAAATAAAAGTTATGGAAACTAATTTTAACTAAGAAAATCAATTCAAAAGCAAACATTGGGTCTTTTGGCTCCTAGAGCTATATATAAAGTAAACTTCCATACCTCGAACTTCTATAACTCGAATTCCTCTCTAACTCGAGCTAAATGAGTGGCAGTAAAATTAATAAACAGAACTCTATAAGTCGAATATCTCCATAAATCGAACCTTTTCTTTGGATAATAGTGATTCGAGTAAGGGAAGATCGACTATATTTGTTTATATATTTTATATAAAGTCGAACTTCCCTAACTCGAATCACCATAATCCAAGAAAAAAGTTCGAGTTAGGGAGACTTCGAGTTAGGGAATTTTTTTTTTAGTGTTTTAAAAGAAACTACAAATGCATTTAATCATAAGTACAATTCAAATTTCAATTTTTTCTGTTATTTTCAACAAAAAGGGATTCCAGTTTGTTCAAGACCTGTTAATACAGTCGAACTTCCTAACTCGAATTTCCCTAACTCGAAGTCTCTCTAACTCGAACAAAATCGAGGGGCAATACTAGGCAAATTTCATACAATTCTACTTCTCTAACTCGAAGTCTCCCTAACTCGAACTTTTTTCGTGGATAATGGTGATTCGAGTTAGGGAAGTTCGACTGTATTCTCAAAAATTGGTTTCTTCGTTCTTTTGCCGTATCCAGAATAAGTTCCCTATTCAAATGTCATCATAATTAATATTTTATTTTGTAATATAATTAAAAATCTTTTTGCTGAGAAACCACATTTTTCAGCAACTTTAATTTATTTGGTCTACTTTCAATTTCCTTAACTACTTATAAGTTTGAATGTTTCCTTAAACATTTTAGTACACTGATGCGCTGACAAAGAAGTACAATACGAACATCTTTCCTATAGCAATTTCACAAGCTTAAGTAATTTTTGGTGCATATTCTATCATATTTCATCACCATATGCTAGTGTTAATCAATATAACATATTCAAACGATCCGGTAACAAAAATATAAAATAGAAACGAAAAAAAATGCAAACTTTGTTGGAGATTTTCCCGAAAAATTCGACTTACAGAAGTACCGGGCCAATATTTTTGTTCGAGTTAGGGAGAAATTCGAGTTAGGGAAGTTCGAGTTAGGGAGACAGAATTGTATGAAATTTGCTCAGTAAACGCTATTGCCACTCGATTTTGTTCGAGTTAGAGAAAATTCGAGTTAGGGAAGTTCGAGTTAGAGAAGTTCGACTGTATTTGTCTTAAATTATTATTATTTTGAAAATAAGACGAAAATTTTTCTCTACAGTCTCTACATTTAAAGATTGGCGTATCTAGCTCTTTAAAGTCTATAAAATCTAGGTATTAACCCAAATGAATATGTGATATTGACTTGATTTTTGATGCTAATCAGGAATATTGAACTTTTATGGCTTTCGCTATTCACAAACTTAGTACACCCTCTTTATTTTTTATGTACAGGGTACACAAAGTTGCTTAGATCTAAAGGTAGATTACTCATAGGTAGTTGGTTTTATTTTATTTTATATTTTTTTGCTGGTCGTGGGTGCGTGTCGAGTTGTCCCTGCCACAACACACAAGTCCAAGTTGAAGGTGGTGCGTTGGCGTTGACGGATGAGCGGAAGGATGAGGAATGAGGGTTGTGGGATGAGGGGAGCATAGCATAGAGTCACAGCCTGAGGCTGAGCCAGATGCTGTTCAGGTTGAGGTTCAGATTGAGGGTAAGTTGTTAGCAAGGGATGCTCATGCTGTGTCCCGAGTCCTGAGTCCTGAGTCAAGGCGGAAAACAGGACGATTGCCAAAGCAATATGACACGCGTAAGTGGTTTGGGTATGCGACCATATGGTAAAGACGCCCCTCAAAGCCAGTGCGGTTTCTATTTTTATATACACTCCGAGAGCAGTAGTAGTAGTATGTAGTATATGTGCATATATACAACATCTTGGTCCCAAAAAATACAGAAAACTGTAACGCTAATTGCATTCGCTGTGGAGAGAACATCAATCTGAGGTCCTTAATAGTCCCATAATGTAATGCAATTAGTGAGTTGTGTACACTTTAATCGAATTTCTGTAAAATTATTCAGCCACTGACTAAGGGTAGCTCGTTGTGGGTCGGACTGTGGGTCGGACGGTGGGTTGCTTGGATTATGGCAGAGAGACAAGTCGACAGGGAGTCGGGGTCGTGGTCGGAGTCGGGGTTAGGGTCGCCAAATGCATAGTTCAAGGACATTGCAATATTTTACGTATACACACACACACAGCTCTCGCTCTCTGAGTCACAGACACATAGGTGAGTTTCATGTATAGCTGCGTTGTGGTGCAAAACAAAATGTTTATTAAATAATTGAACTTCGAGTCGAAAACGTTGCAAAACTTTGTGCCAGCCTTCAATATCAATTAAATTAGTATATTTAATTTATAAACTAGTGACCAAACTGGTAACTAGCTCTTGATATTGTGCTTATTTACACTCTATTATCACAACGGCTGCCACCAGTTGCGGCAATCTTAATTAAAAATTAGTACATACATTATAATATAATATAATTAATAGTACTAGTAATCGGGAATACTTCAAGCGAGTTTCAGTTCTTTTTGTAAGAGTTAAAAACATAATTCAAATAAACGAAAATATGAATGAAAGCGAAATGGAGCAATAACTGGGAGATTTAACTTAGAATTCCACTTAGAGTATACAACTTTAGAAGATATTGCTAATTACAATTAGTAATAACGAAAATAATATTTGCCTTTCTTCCGGCTTTGGTTTCTTTTTACACCCGTTACTTAAAATATAAGTTAAAGGGAATATTGTATTCGTTGCAATGTATGTAACAGTCAAGTCGATATAGCCATGTCCGTCTGTCCGTGTGAGCGCCTAGATCTCAAAGACTATTAGAGCTAGAGTAACCAAATTTGGCACACACACTTCAAAAAGCACCACACACATCAAGTTTGTTTAAAATGTTTACCACTCCCCTTTCCGCCTCTGTAAATCGCGAAAAGCCACCACACGCACAGTTTTCCAGGTATTAAGATTCTTTTTTTTTTTACTAATTAACGGTAACTGATTTTATTACCAATCATCCATCGAAATCGTAACAAGATCCGACAAATAGAAAGGTGGTAATGGGTGATTAAAGTTTTTATGCAATGTAAGTGCCTAAAAATATGCAATATTAAATAGTAACGGGTATCCTTTAGTCGGAAGCTCGAGTATACCCTTTCCCATTTGTTTTTAATTCTCTTCCCTTTCAAGTTCTGGTTTCCTTATGTTCTGTTTTTAATTTTATTACTCACATTTTGTAACTAATTCTGTACATTTTTATAGGAAATAACTGGAAGTTGGTTATTTGACTAGTGACTGATATTGTGCTTATTTGATCCATGTTGTTACAGGTGCCACCAGTTGCGGCAATCTGTATTTCACGGGCAACGGGGATCTGATGACAACGGGCACGGCAACCGCCGAGGAGTTGGCTCTGAGCGCGGCGGGCATCAATCGAGCACCGTCGACATTTTGGCAGTATCCAAGTGAGTTGATTGACTGCATCCTGCATGTGCTGCTGCTTCTTCTACTTCTACAGCTACTCCTAGTTATATCCCCCGTTTATTACCATTTCTTCCAATTCGATTTGCATTTATTTATTTATGTTGATTTCGTTGGCTTTTGTTTTGTAGATGCATTGCCCATTGAATCAGTGATTTCCATGTCGCCCGCTACGGTGGGCTTGCAATACTCACGCGAGGCCAGTCGCGGTCAGGTGGTGCTGCTCCCTGCGACTCCAGCAGCGCTCGGTAAGTCCCCTTCTCTTCTCTCTCTATCTCTCTATCTGTGTCTCTATCATCTAAGTACTCGCAATTATACTCATAAATCAACCATCATAATCAGGGACCGATGAAAACTTTTACTTCTAAATTAACAAATATTTTAAAATTCTTTTTATTAATTTGTATTTAGAAACTGCTAAATAACAATAAAACCTGCAATTTAAATTTACATATTTTTTGGGGAATAATTTAATCAAACAAACACTTTAAAACTTTTTAAAATTTCCGAAAAATACTTACAAAGTCCAACGTTACTTTGTTGAAAATTTTTCTAAACCAGCGGTGGGCACACAGTGGCTCCGGGAGCAGCGACTGCTTCCAACTATTGATGTTGCTGTTGATGTTGTTGTAGCTGTTATTAAACAAACACTTCAAAATTTTAGAAAAATACTAAGCAAGCTGTCTTTTTTTTTGATTTTTAACATACAAATTGCCGATTAAAACTTACTAGCAACTATTAAATTAACAAACCAAAAGCAAAACTCATTATTAAGACAATTTTTAATAAAAATTGAAGTTTAAATAATATTGTACGTTTAAAAACGATTATTCATGCCTGTTCTGAATTTCACTTTTGATAAGATTAGTCGGAATTGAATTTCTTTAACCTGCTCTAATACTATTTCGGCTATATTCAGCGGATTGATATTACTTTGAGTTAATGAGTTTAAGTCCGATAAAGCGAAAAACAATCAATTTCTAACACTTAGTCTAAATTCAAAGTGAAAAAATGCATATTACTGAAAGTTAAAAAGTAAAAAGTGCAAACCGAAACAGGCCTGATTAACTTCTAAGGCAGCGGTGGGCACGCAGTGGCTCCGGGAGCAGCGCCTGCTTATGTAGACTTAGGTAGACTCTAGTAGAGTTGTTTTTGTTGTTGTAGTGCTCCTGAATTCAGATTTCGTGCCCACCGCTGTTCTAAGGAATACAATGAAAATTTGGAAAATAATTCTAGCATTGCAATATACATATTATTTTACGGTCCCTGATCACAACTAGTGCTTGTCTCATTCTATTTGTATTCGTAATTTAACTTGATTTGGCAACAAAACTAATTCATGCTTTTATAACTCCGCTTTTCTTTCCCCCCATAAACAAAAATATACTGAAAACCAAACCAAAACCCAAACCGAACTCTCTCGACTATGCACAGCAGGCATATCAAATTTTCCCCTCTTAACGCCCACAGATCCGTTCCAGCAGGCGGCGGCAGCGGCCTTTGTGTGGCCCTCGGCCTATATTCCCCAGGCGACGGCAGCTGGTGGATCAACGGCGCAGCCGTCGTCCAATTTCATCTTTCCCTCGATGGGCGCGCACTCCACGTTGGGCGCCCACAACACGTTGGGCGCCACGCCGTCGTATGCTTCCACGCTGCAGCTGTATTTGGCGGCAGCGGCCACGGCGACGGGGAGTTCAACGCTGTGCCAGCACAGCAATCAGCAGACGAGCAGCACCACGACCACGAACTCCACCATCAATCTGAGTCTGGCTGCAGCCGGATTGGGAGCCGGTGTCACGAGCAGCACCAGCAGTAGTCTCAGCAGCCTCAGCTCCTCCACCAGCAGCAGCTTGAGCAGCTCACGGTTTCTCACTATGCCAACGCAGACGCCGAAATCCGCGTTGCCCATGAGCTCCTTGTTGCTGCCGCCCACGGCGCTGAAGCTGGAGGATTATGCGGTGACGCAGCCTTTGCCGCTGCCGCTGCCTCTGCCGGAGGCGTCGCGTGATCAGGAGCAGCAGGCGCTGAACCTGATGCGTCTGCCCACGCCGCCCACCTCGGCTACGATGGAGCCGACCGCCGCCCAGCTGACGCCCCATCAAATACTCTTCCAGACGGCGCCCAGCACGCCCACGCCGACACTCCTCAATCTGTCCATGCACGGAGGCAGTGCAGCAGCAGGAGGAGGAGCTGGAGCAGGAGCAACAGCGGAAACCTCAAGCCACTGCGATGAGACGGCGCTCAACTATAAGTTGCATGCACCGTTGACACCGCAGACGCCTCCACGATTGGGAGGCGGCAACTCCGCGCTGTTGTTGCCCCAAATGCAGGATGTCAATATACAAACGGATACGCCCGTCTGCAGCGAGGACGAGAACTCCAGCTGTCCGCTTAAAGCGACGCAGGAGGTGCCGGAATCCCAGCTGCCGCTGGAGCTGACCAAAGCGCCCAGTGAAGCCAACAACGCCAATCAACCGAATGAGTGCCATACCCAGACGAGTCCCAGTGACATTTACAGTGCCAGTGCAGGAGTAGGAGTCGGAGCAGGAGTCGGAGCACAGCTGGAGGAGATGCCCACACAACAGACGGCGCCCGAGGATTTAACCGGCTTGGTGCTGCTCTCCAACATTAGCACCAACAGCACGCCCCTGCTGAGGGTCAAACAGGAGCCCATGGAGCACTGTGAGGCGCTGGTGCCGCCGCTGCCATTGCCCATGCCCATGTCCATGTCGGAGCCAATAGCTCATCCAGGTCATTGTGTGGTGGAGCCAACGCCACTCATGGATGTGGAGCGAACACAATCGGAGCCGCTGGGCGGTTTAAAGTTGCTCTGTGCCTTGGCCGAGCAGCGCATACAGGAGGAGGAGGAGGTCCAGGGGAGCAGTCTCTTTGCCACGCCCACATCGCGGAGTCCCACGCCGCCGAGCAGTGCGTTTGATTGTGCGCCGCCAGCTGCAACACTTGCCTCACCCACATTTCCCTCAATGCAGGGCATTGAGTTGCCCACCACGTCGTCCAGTGCAGCTGGAGGCGGAGGAGGAGGAGGAGGAGCGCCTGTCGAACTAACGCCCGTCAAGCGCAAGAAGCACAAACATTCCAAGTCCAGCTCTGTTGCCGGCGACAGTCGCAAATCCTCGCGCTGCAGCAAGAAGAGCAAGAAGAAGCGACGCCACAGCACAAGTCGACAACAGCAACAACAACTCCAACAGCAGCAGGTCGAGGAGCCAGAGCTGCAGGATGAGGAACTACAGTCGGAGCTGAGGAGCGCCCTGCACACGATGGATCCCAGTTATGCGCAGCGATTTGGCCAGGAGGTGTTCAGCATCATGGACAACAGCATGCGGATGCGATTGGCGGACATAACGCGACAGTATCGCAAGAAGAAGCGAAAGCTGGACGAGATTTCCAAGCACAAGAAGAAGAAGAAGTGCTCCAAGCAGCTGCAGCTGCAGATGCAGCAACTGCAACAGACGCTGCCGCTGCCACAGACGTCGACGCCCATCCAGCAGCCACAGTTGACGCTCAGCTCCACATTGTCCAGTGTCTTTGGGGTGAGTTGCTCCTTAGAAATGCTCCATACCAGGCATCGTAACGATTGTAATATTTAAAACAGCGGTGGGCACGCAGTGGCTCCGGGAGCAGCGATTACTCCCAACTATTGTTGTGCTCCCAAATTCAGATTTCGTGCCTACCGCTGATTTAAAATTTAATTAAACTTATTTAAAAACTATATTTATTTCCCTTCTACTTATCCAGGACATCTTCACCTCTACGGGATTACAAATTCCCAAAATTCTCGAGTGGAAATCTGCAGGCGTCGAGCTTCTTGCGTTTCCCAGAGAAGACGCACTCGTTTCCACCGCCACCGCCCAGTACACAGGCACAGGAGCCCAGTACCTTGCCGAGCAGCAGCTCGCCGAGCACAACGTCGTCGTTTGTGCGTCTGGAGCCGAGTGCTCTGGACGCCGCCGTCGCTGCTGCACCAATTACCTCCTCCAGTTCTTCCAGCTCGTCGCACAAGCACTCACAGCACTCGGGCAGCGCCAAGTCCGCGGCGCGCAAGGAGCGCAAGCTGAAAGCGAGCGCGGCCCAGGATGCCCAACAGGCCACGGAAGCGAAGCGACGACTCAGCGCCGTGGATGCGGAACTGCAGCTGACCAGCGAGCATCTGTATCGGGATGAGACACGCGTCCTCACCGACATGGGCGGTCTGTTCTATGCGGGCGTGATGAAGCCACTGCGTCCCCCAGATGTTTATGCCATCACGCTGGATGGCGAGCGGGGCAACAAGTCGCATGTGATGTCCCGCGAGGATATACTCAAGGATACGGTACGAACGTAGACAAAAACTAGTGAACGGTGCTACAGTCGAGCATACTCGACTGTCGGAGACCCCGTACTTACTATGGAAAAGCAAACACTGCTTAAAATAAAATTATATAAATCGCCATTGGTTCAGATAACTCAAACAACAAAAAAGTTTTTTATACTAAGACTTGAAGTTCGACTGATCGTTCCTATAGCAGCTATATGATATAGTGGTCCGATCCAAAATCTAAAACAATCTCGATCCGCGTGCAATATAGACGAACCTACAGTTGCGGTCAAAAAAATAGTAGTGCGTGCAATGAATTTACAAAAACTCAAAATTTAATGACTTTTCATTTATCCAAATTTTTTATATAATTTTTTTAAGATACCTTAATATATTGTTAATCTATCTGGAGAAATCAAAGATAGTAAACAGTTATTATTTTTCGACTTAGGAATTTTTTTCTTGCAATAGCCTGAAAAATGGGCGGTCAAAATAATAGTAGTGATGAACATATTCAAATATTTTAATGATGAAAACGATCCAAAACCCCTTTTTTTTATTTAAAAGGTTAGATATGTGAAATGCACTTAATAATTAACAAATTTAATAATTTGTTGTGAAGCCTTTATCTTGAATTACCGCCTTACAACGACGGATTATGGCTTTTACATCGTTCTGTTTGTATTGAGCTCCAGGTGCTCCTACCGATCTTCCAAAGATGAATATTATTTGTTGGTTGATGCCTGGCAAAATCCTTCTTCATATCGGACCACAAATTTTCAATGGGATTCAGATCGGGGGACCGTGGTGACCACTCCACTACATTAACTTTTTTCTATGCGAACCATTCTTTCGAAGATTTGCTGATTTGCTTTGGGTCTATGTCTTGTTGGAACCTTAAAATTATCGGCATATCATCTGAAAAATACGGTAGCATAATGCGTCCTGCAGAATTTTCACATGTTCGTGCCTTTCCATTATGGTTATGATCCATTATATGGGTTGGACCCAGTAATGTGAAAATGCGCCCAGGTTATTATTCTCATACCACAATGTTTGATGGTCCTGCAGGTGAATCTGGGCTAATATTCGGACTTTAACGGATACCTTACATGTTGTCGAGATCCTCGACCAGCAAAAAAAATAATTTTGGACACATCCGACCACTAGAGGTTTCTTTATTTCTCTAGGGTCAATGCAGATGATCCTTAGCAAATCGAAATCGCTTTTGGGCAGGTATTTTTTTTAATAACGGAATTTTTCACGGGCTTCTTTTTGCCAGATTATTATTTTGCAAACATCTAAGAATGTTTTACACACTTTGGTCCATACCAAAGTTCTTTTTTATAAGTGCTGCAGGAGCAAAAGGGTCGCGTTTCAAAAACCTCACTACTTTTGTCACTAGTCTTTTGGACATGGATCGAGGTGTTCCACATTTAGCCTATTTTGGCGACTACTTAATGGCGTTTCTGATTATGGTTGGCAATCATCTAATCAAATTTGTCCACTTCCTTAAACGTTATCCTTTTAGAAATACATTTTTTATAGGAGCACGCTTTTCTGGAGTGCAATGCTTGCCACGCCCCATTGTAACAACTCTAAGCAAAATATTTTTTATACAATTTATAGAAAATTATCAAATTACAATTATAAATATCAAATCAAGTGCCTTTCCTGCTTAATATCCTTTTTTTCCACTTTTAAGGCATTCACTACTATTATTTTGACCGCCCATTTTTCAGGCTATTGCAAGAAAAAAATTCCTAAGTCGAAAAATAATAACTGTTCACTATCTTTGATTTCTCAGATGGATTTACAATATAATAACGTATCTTAAAAAAATTAAATAAAAAATTTGGATAGATTAAAAGTCTTTAAATTTTGAGCTTTTGTAAGTTCATTGCAGGCACTACTATTTTTTTGACCGCAGCTGTACATACAAAGTTTGGAATATCTAGCTCTTATGGTCTCTGAGATCTAGGCGTCAATACAGACGGACAGACGGACATGACATGACGGGTCTGCCACGCCTCCTTCTGTATTTTTTTTAAGCACGGGGTCTAAATAATATTGATTTCAAAATTGAAAAAACATAAGAGGACAAAACTACGAAGTTTATTATTATGAAATTAAATTTAGCTAACCAATATACAAGTAAAATTAATAGTAAAATTTAGAATGCATAAGTTTCTTAGACAAAATTCGTTATCAAAATATTTAGTTAAAAGTTGACCGATTTCACAAATATTAAATTAATAAGCCAGATTTTCCCAATTTTTGAGTTCCGAATATATTTATTTTTTTCGTATTTCATATTCCTTATACTTATTTTTATTTCGTTATTTATGTGCATCTTGTCTTCTCCCACAGATACTCGAGGTGGAGCCAAAGAGTGTGGAAAGTGTGCCTGTTGGCACGCGATTGTGCGCTTATTGGAGTCAACAATACAGATGCCTCTATCCAGGTCGTGTCATCGAGTCAGAGGCAGCTGAGGATGCAGCTCCACCCGCAACGTCAGCAACGGTGACAACGTCGCCACAGGATTTTGTTAGCGTGGAGTTCGATGACGGCGACAGCGGCAGGATCCGCTTGAAAAACATTCGTCTGCTTCTCAGCCATTATCCCATTGCAGGTGCGACAGAGTTAAGCTCATAAGCATTAACATTAACTTTTCATTATTGATAGAAAAATTAGGAAAATGAAACCACACTTCACTAGCATTGAAAAACATTAATACAATCAAATAATTCTTAATTATAATGCAAATTTTTGTTTTGATATTTAATAACTATAATGAAAACAGAATTCAATTACATTTTGAAGAATTTGCTATTATAATACTTATTTAATTCATTTCAATTTTTTAATTAGTTTTTTAATTAAAAAATCATTTTATAATTACTCTTTTCAGTGCAAGTAAATTTTAGATTTTATGTAATGCCAATGCAATCAAATAATTCTTAATTATAACGCAAATCTTTGCTTTGACATTTATAAACTATAATGAAAAATGAATTCAATTAGAACAGATAATTACAACTTGAAAAATTTGCTATTTAAGTACTTTTTTAATTCATTTCAATTTTTCAATTTCTTTTGTAAATATAATTAAAAATAATTTTATAATTAATCTTTTCAATGCAAGTAAGATTAAATTTTATGTAATGCAGATGAATTTAATGATGCATTACTAAATTAATTATGAGGGCTTATCAATTGTCACTTCACATTTATTTGGAAAATGAAATTAAAATTTGTATTCCAATCTTTGACTTACTTTATAAGCTGGATCAAATTGTGGTTTCATTATCTATGCTCCATCCTTTCTCTCGCTCTCTGTTTTCTGTGTGTGATCTCTTCATTTATCTCTGTTGTTTATTTTCGTTTTTGCCCTGATTCGTTTACGCCCCCCGATCCCGTCCCACGACCGACCACGACCACGACACAGAGTACAACGATAATCCCCTTTACTCTGTAGGCAAGCAGAAGCGTGGCGCGATGCGAAGTGGCGACAGTGGCGCAGGCAGTGCACCGGAGCAGACGAGCACATCCCAAGCGGGCGATGAGACGCACAGTCATCACGGATTCAGCATGAGCAGCGACAACACAACTTCGTTGGCCGCCACAATGGAACTGTTTACACAGCGCAGCGAGAAGAAGCGACTTAAGAAGAGCCTAAAGAAGCTGACAAAGGCACAGAATGGCCTTGGGAAATCTGCCGAGTCGAATGGCTTCCAGCACGAGGATGACGGTGAGGTGGCTGCGCCTGGAGACGGCACTTGTCTGGATGACGGTAGTCGGAAGCATCACAAGCACAAGAAGCGTAAGAAGCATAAGAAGCATCATCGAAAGAATGCCAGCGAAGAGGCTGAACCGCCGGCTCAGGAATATCTGACACCGACGCAGGATGCAGAGCAGCAATTGTTGCCAGCAGCAGCAGCAGCAGAGGAGCTTGCAACGGCTGCTGCATCGGCAGCACAACGTGTCAAGGTAGAAGTTAAGGTGAAGGCGGAACAACTGGACATGGAGGAGGAGACCACGTCAAACCTAATGTCCGAGGTATCCGATGAGGTAAGCTTTAGATATTTTATTTTATTTTATATATTATTATTTATTATATTATATTCTTTTACTATACAAGCTGTCTTTTGTTAACTTTATAATTTTACTAAAAAAAAACCTTTACTAATCTCCAATTTTGGACATCTTTGTTGCAGGTCAAGGGCGACGATCTGGTCGAGCACAACAACTCCAAGGGCAGCAGCAAGATTGCCGCCTTTCTGCCGGAGCGGCAGCTGTGGGGTTGGTTTGGCACCGCCTACCGCAAGGCGGGCGTCAAGGGGCGTGCCAGAAAGCAATTCTACAAAACAATCAAAAGGGGCAAAGAGACTATAACGGTAAAATATACACACACAAAATTATCAATACCATTTTATACATCAATTTGAATATTTTTTTTTTACAGGTCGGGGACTGTGCAGTATTTCTATCAACGGGTAGGCCGGATCGTCCCTACATTGGACGCATCGAGTCCATGTGGGAGACCACCGCTGGCAATAAAGTGGTGCGTGTGGCGTGGTTCTATCATCCGGAGGAGACCACGGGCTGTCCAAACCTCAAATATCCGGTAAATAAAATTACTTTAAATCAGGGACCGCAAATAATGATTATTGACATTTTTTCACATAAAAAACCAATGACTAGAATACATATACAAAAAAATAATGATGATTAAATTTGGGCGAAAAATTACAAATCACAAATAATGATTACTTGTGAGTTTTATATTTTTCGCTTAAGATTAATCATTATCATTGAAGAAAATCCTCAAAAAATCTTTAAATAATCATTGCGCTGTAATTTTTATAATATAACTCAATAACAACGGTCCCTGCTTTAAATTTCTACTTTCTTATAATAATTGGTTTATATTACATATTGCATATTTATGTTTACAGGGTGCTTTATTTGAATCGCCACATGAGGATGAGAACGATGTGCAGACAATTTCACATCGTTGCGAGGTGCTGCAGTTTGTTAGCTACGTTGACAAGTTTGGAGCCGACTCGAAGCAATATCAAACCATATACGATAACAATGATACATATTATTTAGCCGGGCACTATAACCCAAGGTTGCAAGTGCTAAAACTACAAGACGATATTCCAACTCTTGAAGAGCTGCAGGATAATACTACTACTACTACTACTACAACTACAACAACTACTACTACAGAGAATTAAGCAAAGCGAAATGAAGCGTGGATAGGCCTAAGCATAGACATATAAAATATATATATACAGAGATATATATAAATCAATCTATATATATACAAATACGTTATACACATATTTTACACTACTTGAAACAGATGAAGCATATATATTATACCTATATGTATACACATATTATTTCTATATTTTAAAAAGTATCGTAAAGAAAAAATCAACAGAAAATCAAAAAAAAAATATATATAGAAAGATGAATTAAGAGCGATAGCGAGAAAGTGAAAGTGAGAGAGAGAATAAGGAACTAAGCAACAGCCACTAAACTTTAGTGTGTAGTTACAAAACAAAAAAAAGAAAAGCGCAAGCAATTTTAAATGTAATTTGTATAAAACGAAAGTGCGCAATGATTATTATTATTATTAGTATATGACGGATCAGTTCGTTTAATGTTTAGCAAATGTTTAACATTTAGTTTTGTACACCACACAACATAAAACAACACAACACACAAGAGAACACAAGCATAACCCATAGATACAGATACAGTTGTATACCTTTATGTTTCAGATGAAATTTAACTAACGTTTTAAAGATTTTAAGCAGACAACAATGCAGCAGCAGCAACTACTACTATAAATGTAACAATTCAATGTGATAGCAAAACAAAACCAGATGTTGATGTGTATAGATATGATGACGATGATGATTTTGACGATGATGATAATGAGAGAAATAAGCATAGTTGATAACGATATATAACACAAACAAAACGAAAGAAGAATGTGTTGAATATTTACAGCTCGTTTATTCAAGATGAAAAAAAAAACAACAAAAAACTACACAAAGTATATAATATATATAAAATCAAATCAAACCTATCTATAGCCACACATACATACATTTATCAATAAACTTGCCGTGATTATTGTATTTCCTCGTTGAACTCTCTTTTGTAACTGCTCATCTGTGCTGGGGAAAACCACTCTGAAAATTTTAGTCTACTTGGGTCGAAAATGCGCTACACTAAGTTGAACAATTTATTAGACTCGGTTGTTCCACTAATGAAACTTTATGACTATTGAATTCACTCCGAAAAATTCTTTACCATTTTAAATATACAGTCGAACTTTTCTAACTCGAACCACCAACCATTATCCAAAGAAAAGGTTCGAGTTATGGAGATATTTGACTTATAGAGTTCTTTTTCTTAAGTTTATTAATTTTACTGCCACTCATTTAGCTCGAGCTAGAGAAAAATTCGAGTTATTGAAGTTCGAGTTACGGAAGTTCAACTCTGTATACATATTCTCACTACTTTGATCAACAATGTCTTTTTGATCATTGCGATTGATTTGGAAAATATATATATTTTTTTTTTTAAATTGGACACTTCATAAATTTATTTTTAAATTATTTATTTATTTTTTTTTTTAAATTTTCGAAGTCTTGTAACTTTTTTAAATCTCAACCGATTTTGATGAGAAATGTCAGTTCGATCATTGTTTGAGCTCTAATTCATTTTTCACATAAATTTTCTTAATTTGGGAAATTTAATTTTTTTTTTTTTCCAAAACTACTTTTAAAATATTTTTTTAACATGTTTTTTTAAATTTCCAAAGTTTGATAACTTTGTTAAAATTTAAACCGAATTTGATTAGAGATGTCATTTTAATCATTGCAATGATTGGATGACCTCCTAATTGATTCTGTATTATAATTTTGTTAATTTGGAAAGTTCAAAATTTTTCTAAAATTTGGTCACTATGTGTATGTTAAGTAGCTATGTATTTTTGGGAACAAAGATTCCGAACAAAGTTAAGTATTGATGATAAACTAATGGACTCGCTGTGCGGTCCGTAGGGTGCACTGATGATTGTCTGTCAATTTTGCTTTAATGACTAGACAATGCTTCGGTCTGAAGGTGGCACCATTTTTGGGTGGCCTAGACAAGAAAAGGCCGCCACATGTGGCAACATGCGTGCGTTGCCAAGCAATCGAGGGGGTTGCGTCCTGGCATCGATCAAACAGTCGCAAAATTTGCATTTGATAACACAGACAAGACGCAGGAAATAAGGATAAAGGACGAGCGGCGAATGCGTGCCTGGGAGACACAAGATAATTAAAAAGCGATTTACTGAGGGGTCGGTGATTGGTTCCGGGTTGGCGTGAGCGAGAAGGAGAAGGAGAGAGAGTGTGTGAGCGAGTGAGTGAGTGAGAGAGGGGACAAGGCGACTCCGAAAATGAGCACGACACCAAAATGGTACTGCCGCAACAAATCGCAGCCAATGCACACGTTCGCGGAAATCGGCAATCTTGGCCTGGAGCTGCGACGCATCACCAAGCGGATTGTGATCGATGTCAACTCGGCCATTTTCAGCGAACATGTGAGTTGTCCATTTTTTTTCATGATTTCTTATGGTGATTTAAGAGTTTCGCCTTTCTAAGGATACCATTTTGGAGGAATGCGAGCATGTGGTGGAGCTGTATTGGAGCCTCAAGGACGAGACCAAGAATGCCGACTTCCAGTCGCTCTCGAAGAAGATCAAACGGAGTCCCTACAATGCTCTACTCATGCGCAAGTTCAATCTGATCATGGAGCTCAACGACAGACGCTTCTGTCAACTGACTTTTGTGCTCAAACGTACAGTGAGTGCTATAACTAGGACTGCCAGGGCTTTAAAAATTTAACAAAAAATTACTAAATTATCTTTTTAGCTTTTTAAAAACCAAATTGATATTTTTTTTAATCAGTTTTTAGTTAAAGTCTCAAATAATGACGCGATATTAATGAAAATCTAATTTATGTGTTTATGTTAAAGGAATAGAAAAAATATTTAGTTTTTTCAATTGTTTTTAATTTGATTCTTATTTTTTAGGATGATTTATATTAAAAACTTTAGCGAATTTAAGAAAGATTGCTGGGTATTCTGAATTATTTATGTTTTATTTTTCTTACTCCCCTCCTGCAGCTGAGTCTCCTGCTGCGCAAGTCGATGCAGTCCGAGATGTGGCTCAACTGGGCGCTTCATATTACCCAACTCTACAATCGTTGTCGCAATGTGAATGCTGCCCAGGATCACAGGCTGCCACCGGAGCAGGCGCAGCCCCAGCCGGAGCAGGAGGCACAGACGGAGCTGGAGTTGGAGCCAAAGCTGAGTGGAAAGTGCAAGGAGGAGATGCACGCGAATGTCTGCAGCAACATGTATCCAGCCCTGCTGATGTCCCTGAAGAACATTGACTTTGGATTCGTGCTTCAGGTTCTTTCTTAACACTGCATACTGAACCCGAGTATCAAAATTATACACATATTGAATTATTGAATTTTTCTCAAAATAATTTTTGTTCTTATTTTTTGTTCTCATATTTATAAAATTTGTATAATTGGTTAAATCAGTTATATGTTAATTTTCATTAATAGATATTTAAACTAATTTTTATTACCACTTCTTTTCTATCTGTGTGCCATTTGTAGTATGTGGCTCAGACAAGGGTGGAACAGAATGCGCTGGATCTGGTCTTCGGGCTGTTTAACATGGGCGAGCAGGATGCCTGGCGAGAGCATCAGCAGCAGCATAAGGACGAGTCCACGTCCTCCAGCCTGGAGATTCTGCGCACTCTCAACATCTCATTTGCAGCCGGCGATTATCAACCGTATTGTGAATCTGCCCAGGATTACAATGCACTGAGCGAAGCTGGAGCGGAGGCAACAGATGAGGGACAAGATCATCAGAGTCTGCGCTGCAAGCACACGGAGAGTTTTCTGCAAAAGGAACGCATCTTTATAGCGCAACTTATAGCAAAGGCCACGGAAATATGTCCAACTATATTTGGTAAGTATCTTAACTTACTTAAATAATCTTAAATATTTCGACTTAATAATTATTTATCAATGACTATTATAATTTTTAGAAAATAATTTGAATAATAAATTATTATTTAAAGATTTTAAATTCCAATTTATGTTTTTTATTTTTTAAATAAGCTTAACTCATCCCTTTATTCTATCTGAATCCCACACAGACAGTCGCAAGGCAGCGGAGATCGATATGAATGTCTATATTGTGCGGGGATTGCGTCTGCTCTGGTCCTATGTGGGCATTATTCTGGATCACATACTCCTCTGGTGGATAGACACGCCCATGTCCTGCTACAATCTAACCCACATTGATTCCATTCGCTGTTGGCTATATCATCAGAATGTGAATGGTAAGGTTACAATGGTAACCTTTATATCAACTAATAGCCTTCCCTCTCCTCTCTAGATATCCCCGAGCCTGTTTACTCCACATTGCGTGGTATTGGCGAAATCCTCACTGGATTTATGTGCAACAATATCTGGGATCAACTCTTTCGCTTGACGCTCATATCCTCGAATAATCCCAAACGTCTTGTCCAACAAGTTGTTGAGCAATATCGCGATGCTCCAAAGAATGTAAGATTATTTTCTAAGTAGTATTATTTAATTATGAATTGTGTTTTAATATTTAATGAATTAGGAGCACGGCACGCCTACGGGCACGGTGTGGATCAGTGTCTTCTCCAACCTGGTCAGCCTGAGTAATCAGTACTTCTCCAACACGGATGTGCACAATAACTCCAGCCTGTTGCCGGTCGCCGAGCAGATTCCCATACTCCATAGGATGGGTGAGTAATGCAAGTTGCACAGGGTATTAGAATATAATTACAAAATTTAAAAAAAAATTATACAATGGTTTCGATTTATTTTATTTGTTTGGTTTTCTGTTTACTTTACTTTTAAATTATTTTATATATTTAAACCTATTTATTTTACTTTGCTTCTTATTTTTTTTAAGTACACTTTCTCTCTTATTTTTTTTTTTTCAGATCATTCCGTGCACTCGATGCGTCTCTGGGTCACCGAGCAGGCGAAACTGCTGTGCTGCGAATGGAAAATGGATCGCTTCTTCGAGATACTGGAGCAAGATGTGAAGCTCTGTCTGAGTGTCTTCACAACCTTTAAACTGCCCAAACTCACTGCCGATTTGAGCGACATCCTGATGCTGGTGTGTGTCGCATTGCGCACCAAGCTGATCACCGAGTCCACCAACAACATAGATCTGCTCAAGGTGAGATCGCTTTCAATATATTAAACTAAAGTATTTAATAAATTAAATAAATAATAAATATATTTAATTAAATCAATAAATAAATAACATAAATAAATAGTAAATAAATAAAAAAACTATTAAATAATCTGAAATTATTGAATTACTTGCTATTAAATTATTAAAATGAAATATGAAACAAAAAATTTTAAATTTTAAATAATAAATTAAAAATTAATGAAAAAAAACAAATTAATAAATAATAAATGCATTTAAATATCAATGAATAATCATAAAAAGTAACTAAAATAAATAGTAAATATATTTTATTAAATCAATAATTAAAAAAAAAAAAACAAAAAAAAATAGTATATAAATAAAAATGTTATTCAATAATCGGAAATTATGGAATTAATTGCTATTAAATTATTAAAATAAAATATTAAAACATAAAATAAAAATTAATAAAAATACAAACAATTAAATAATAAATACTTCAATATCTCAAAAAATAATCAAAAAAAGTAAATAAAATAAGTATAAATACATTAATAAATAAAATAAAAAAGAAATACATAAATTCATAAATCAGTCTCTAGTCAGTTTCCATTGCATTCCATTCCAGAAAACTACCGATGAATGTGTTCAGATATTGTCAGCGGTCTGCCGCATCCAGAGCTTGGCCAATTTTACACTTTGCTTTCCCGCCGCCAGCTATTGGCAGAGAAGCGTCTACAACGACGAGGAGAAGAGCTTGTATGTGGGCTACGTGCTGGACGAGATCTTCCTGCCCAGCATACGGGCCACCAATGACATTGTCATACTGAAGCTCCTGCTGAAGCTGATCTGTGAGGCGTGGCTGGATTTTATCTACCAGAAACGCATCCGATTCAGCGTCAATGGTGCACTGCGTCTCTTGAATGATTTCGATGATGTCAGGGAGTGGATTCTGAGCTGCACTCTGCTCGATGAGCAGCAGCTGGACAAGCTGAGCAACCACGAGGTGCTTCGTATGTGCAAAGGCGTCGGCAAGATTCTGCTCCGCAAGCCGGAGGACATCATTTCCATCACCCACTCGCCCAAGTTCGACAAAAAGACACGTAAGTTAGTTGCCAAAAACAGAAATTTTTCTCTTTCCCACCGCTTTCTCTTTAATCCGCAGATGATGCGAGTGCCCAGGAAACTCAGCTGCCATCCGAAATGTTTGTCTCCAACCAGAAGCATTGGCTGCAACTGAGGGCCAACGGCGGAAATGGATTTCCACTCCTCAAGCTCTGCTGTGGGGACAGCATGATGTGAAGAGATGTTATAAATTTTAAATTAAGAATTGTGTTGCAATAAATATTTTAGAATTTTTTTTTTTCATTATATGTAAGAATTTAATAAGTATATTTCTATTTATCCTGCAAATTAAAACTTTAAATTTAAACATACATTTTATTTTTAATTTTTAAAAAGAAACTTTCGAATAAACTTTTTGTTTTTAACATTTGAATATTTATTTTTATATTTTCTAATAAAAGCTTAAAGTAATTATGACTTTAAAACTTTTCATTAAAATATAAACTTTATTATTATGCATTTTATAAAATTTAAAAATAGGATTTGATATTGAATTATATTGTATAAATTAAAAATAATTAGGTGTTTGAAACTTTGGTATCAGAGGATTTTTCTTTCACTGATTTATAAACTCATAATTTAATTTGTTTCCATAATTGTTATTGTCGATCGCTGTAAGAGAGAATTTAGAAGAGAAAGCAAAAATAAAGAATAGAAGTGTTTATTGTGTCGCGCAAAATGCTTTACAAAAGTGAAAGATCTACATTGTGTACTATATGCCTATGATTGATTATACTCTTAAATTATTATTATTTCTCTCTTTCCCACACACTCTTCATCTCACTCTGGTTCTCTTAGGCGGGCACTTTGCGAGAAATGATCTTTATCAGCTCGTCAACACGCTCGCTCTTGCCAGCGAATTGTTTTGGATGCGGTCCAATCATTTGAATAATCATCTGAACATCGGGCGATACCTAAGGAAGGAAAAACAAATGAAAATAATGACAAGAGTTGACAGCTGTCAATGGGAAAATGGAATACGGGATCATTGAATATAGGTCAATACCTCGAGGAAACGCGCCAGCGCCTTCAGCGTGCGGAAGATCTGATCTTCATTGGGGCTGCTCTGGAAGAACTGCAATATGGCCATGGCCAGCTCCACAGCAACGTCATCGAATACCTGCGAAGTAGATTCATTAAGAGAGAAGTTCATCATTGAGAGAAGTTTCAAGAGATGTTTTTATATACTTACCACCGTTTTCACTTCTTTGATCGCAATGTTGTAGAGGATCATCGATCCAATGTTCTTCAACTGCGGGCAATTGGAGAGGATGCAGTGCACCGCAACCTTGGTGGTAACCCTAATATTTGAGATGGTCTGACCATTGTATTCCCATTCCGAAATATACAGCAGCCACTCGGAGGGTCCGACATTTTCAAAAAGATTGCAAGTCTGTCAAAAGAGAGATCAGTTTTATTCAGGCATAGTAAAGATTTTACTTAAAATAATACAAATTATACAATAAATATTATTTGTTGTTTTCCATCAGAACTAATTGTGTTTTTTCATCTGAATCAAATTTTTTTAAAAATTAAAATATCCAAATATTAAAATGTTTTTTAAAATTGTTATTTTATATTTTTTTTTTTTTAGATAAAAAATAAGATTTAAGTTTCATTTTTATGATAAAATAGTTTTTACTATTTCCGGAACACCCCATCCAAAATAAATATTTGTTTTTAAGATTTTCCCGATCCCAGATTTCTTATACTTACAAACATGGCCCAAGCCTGTTGCTCTTCGGGTGTGTGCTTATCAATGTCCTGTGCAAAGTTCATCAGCGTGTGATCCCTGCGATCCTGATGCAGGATTATGATCACATCATCCTTCAACGCGGCATATGCCAGCGTGCGAATCATGTGTATCCGTGTGTCCGGCGAGAAGCCCTGAGAATCGCGGAGAACGCGCTGCACAAACACCAGAAAATTGTCACCCAGCGCCCAGGAGCCATCGTCCTCGATCAAATACTGATGCAGCTCCTCCATGGCCACTTCCTCTTCTTTGTAGATCTTGCCATCGAGCAGCTTCACCAGACACTCTAATTCAGTCTTTATCTGTAAATTGAAAATGAGAAAAATTATATTATGAAGATCAAGAGATACAGAATAACAATTAATCGGGGGTGCCACTGAAATTTAAGTGAAATTCAAGCAAAAGCGATAACAAAACAAAAAATAAATTTATGTCTTAAATAATTGTTAAGCCCTATGGATACTATGGATTTATATTTATATATTGTACTAATATTTATAGGAAGCTTAAAAAAAAATAAAAAAAAGTAGATTTTTCTTAGAAAAATTAATTATGTGAATGCTAAAATTTGTTAAAACAATTGCTGGACTAACTATATATGTATTCTCTATACTATGCATATAATGAAAGGAATATTTCCAATAAAAAGAAGATAGAGAGAGGTAGGACTCTTACATTGATGTCTTTGCAAACCAGGGCCGGTTCGCGGGGAATCTCTTTCTCCTCGGTCGACTTGGAACGCTCCTTGCCATTCTGTGGCTGCTGTTGCTGTTGTTGGGCCGTGGGCTCTGACATCTTTTGTCTAAAAATAGGAGAGTGAGAGAATCGAAACGGATAAAATAAAACAAAATAAAATAAATTATCATATTTATAAATAAAAAGGCGACGCCATAACTAAGCTCTGCATTAAACTGCAGCGACATGTTTTTTCCGTGTTCATGTGGAAATGGAAATGCAGAGAATTTCACTGTTCATACGAAATTATTTTTTACGATCACCTTTTGGACTTTACGAGTATTCGTTGTAATTAGCAGACACTCGTGTTGATATGTTTATAGTATGATCGCGAATTTCGTTTTAATTATTTATAAACAAAGTGTCGGGAAATTCGGACAATTCGAGTGGGCGACAAGTGAAAGGAAAAGCTGAAACAGGACTGGAAACTTGTCAAACACGAAAGTGAGACAGTAAAAACTGACGACTACTGAAAATAGCTGAGGTATTTTTAGTGCTTTACTTTACCAGCAAACAACAAAAAAATAAAAAGAAGAACACTCGAGTTCGAATGTGCAATGTGTGATACTCATACACAGGTACAGATACATTTATATCTGCTAGATACAAATGTATCTAAAATGTGCTCAACTTGTTCCGGTGTCGCGATTCATCAATTAAATTGTATAAGTTATAGATTTCTTAATTACTCACATGCTATTTTAGTACGAATCGAAATGAGATAGAAATTCCGACACTACGATCCAACGATTCACAACGACAATAAAATCCAAAATCAAGCGTGCCACAAATATTTCTCAACTTTTTGTATTGTTTTAGCCTTAATTTCAATTTAATTTTTGTGTATACAAATTGCAGCTATTGTTTATTGATGTCTGTTGGAATTATTTCTTTATTAAATTCCGACCCAGAGACGATCGTGTTCCGTTTCCACTAAGAATCGTTTCGAAATGGCCCGTTGTTTTGGCCGAAAATTCCTGTGGAATCGTGAAGAAAACTTTCGGAAAATGCACACTTAGGAACAAGAACCGCTGATTATATCGTATATAACTAAGTATATATGTATACATATCTGCGAGCTGCTTTTCGTGTCGGGTCTTTATAAATAGATGGAATTCTCGCAGCTCTCACGAGAGTTTTTCGGCGCTGCATTTACACTGCGCGAAATAGTTCTACAGTAACTGAGAGATCAAAGAAATTTTAGAATATCCATAAATAGGTATCACTTTCTAGAAATATAAGAATGTAAAAAAAAAATAACTCTGAGAATCCCTAAATTAAAAAATTAAATTATTTGAAACGAAACGTCATTAGAAAATTTAAAACAACTTTGGCAAAAATTGGCGGAATTCTTAAACAAAATGCTTGGTGAGTAAAAATAAATCCATTTTATACAACTGTTGTTGTTTTTTGTATTTACAAATTTTTGTACTCCATTTCCTTGTTTTTTTCCTTTTTATTCATATTTTGGTTTCTGTAAATTTTTACAAAAATATTAGGAACTCGCATAACTACCAAATAAATTGCTAATTTTATTTTATAAGGCTAGAATAGTTTGCGTGATCTTTGTCTTCTTGCATTGTCATCTTAAATTATTAAACACTTGGTGAAGGCAAAGGCCAATCGTCAAACGTCAATGCAATGACGAAGTGAAGGTTGCGACGGCGGGGTATGAGTAAGGTCGGGAAAAACACAAAAGGCTATTAAGTGGCAACCAAAATACATTCGCTGCACAGCGGGCTGTCCTGTCATATCCTGAAAGGAACAAGTCTCACATTGCGTAGCCGACATGTTGACCGAGGACCGCGAACGCGATTTTCTTTCAATTGCCACTGAAGTGTTAAACGGTGCAGGCGTCAAGCGGTTAATCTCAGTCACAGTTTCAGTTAAGTCCAAGCGGATCAAGAATATTGTTCAAAATGAAAACCTCTCTGGAAATATCTCTATGCTTGGCTGCGCTTTTCATATGTGTATTTTTTGCCAATGCATCGCGAGAGACCGAAAACAATGAAGTGAATGTGAGTAAAACTAAATTCTTTTAATGCAACGTACAGTCATGGAATATTATATTCTGAGCTCGAAGGCTTGCGGATAAATTATTATTTTAAGTCGATTTCATTAAAAAAAGGCGTCAGTTCACCTAATATTGGCATGCCTAATGGTATGCAATATTAAATTGAATAAAATCTCTATGTTGCAGCGCCTAAAAGTATGCAAAAATATCAGTTTTTACTTGTCAAATTTTTTACAGTTGTCCCGATAAATTTTCCTGAAATCACAAAATCAGCATTAACTCTCAGCTATTTCATGGACTATACTGATGTCCTTTAACACATAGATAGTGGTCAAGTGGTTAAATCTAAAAATTAGCTCCAAAAGGCGAAGATGCTTTCAGTCGCAAAGATAAAAGCACTTTTTTGTACCGGAAAAATAAGGAATAGCTCGAAAAGGTCCTTTCAGATTCTGTCAAGTCGTGTGTCAAACGAAGCGCTTTAGCAAGGACTATCAACTGAGAAAGCGACATTCGAATCGTCCTTTCCGCTGTCGTACTATCAAGCATTTTGTCTTTTAACCATGTTTCTGGGCGAGTTTCTACTCATACTTCACATACACAAGTTTTTGACCGAGCTATGGTAAATTTTAATAAGTGGATGCATGTTTTTTAGGCATTTTTATTCAGAATATTTGCGATTTTGACATTGTCATGATTCATCAAAATAGTTTAAATGTACAGGGTATATTTAAATCTTAAAAGTGTTTACTGAAATTTCTTTTGTGTTTTTATTGTTAATTTTTATTCAAACAGCACAAACTAAGCGGTGTTATACAATGGAAATACGAGAAACGTCCCTTCTGCAACGCATTTACAGGTAATTTGGGAATTTCAATTAATTAAAAAACAAATACTAAAAGTATATATTTTGTATTGTATAAAAAAAGGCCCTATTTATTTATATTGTTGAAATTTTGTCTTAAAAATCTCCAGGGATTTGTGGAACACATCTGATATTATTTTTTTTATTTTCAGGCTGTGGTCGGAAACGTACCTCGTATCCCTCGTATCCACCATATTCACTGATTAAACGCAACGATATCGATGAGAAGCCGTACAACAATGAGTATCTAAATGAGGGATTAAGTGATCTAATTGACATCAATGCAGAGCCCGCTGTTGAGAATGTGCAAAAGCAAATAATGTCGCAGGCAAAGATCTTTGAGGCCATTAAGGAGGCCAGCAAGGAGATCTTCAGGCAAAAGAACAAACAGAAAATGTATGAGAATGAACAACAACAACTACTCCAGCAACAACAACAACAACAGCAACAGCAACTGGAACAGCGTGAGAACAATTAATCCGGCATTATTCGAAAGTCCCTCAACATCCCCCCGATGAAACGAGCAGCCATTAAATAAGTCTATGCATCAGTTCCTGTAAATATGTACCTTTATTCTATAATCTATAATCGACTATATACAAATATATACTGACTTGGCTCAGCGATAATACAAGTGCAACAATCTAAAGCATTTAATAAAATGTTTTTACGTTATTCACATTCACAGTCATATTCATATTTATACTCATATTCATTTTAAACAAGCAAATTTCTGACAAGAACCGAAGTAATTGTGTTTCGGTGATAAGCAGGCTTAACTACTGTTATTTACGTACTAGTCACTATCTTAATGGACACCTTATCTTATCTAATTATCAGCATAGTCTATTTTCATAGATTTCAAAATTTTTGGTAGATTTTCATCGATTCAAGGCGTACTTAACTACTCAAATGATTATTTTCATTGATTTCATAATTTTGGTAAATTTTCATTAAATCGAATTTAACAATTTTTGGTAATGTTTCATAGAGTTAATTTTATAGTTTAGTAAATTTTATCTAATCGAATCTTTAACGTATTAAATTTGCATTGATTTTATAATTGTTCGTTAATTTTCTTTACATTGAAATTTCATTGATTTTAAATATTTTATTGGCTAGTTTTCATTCAGTCAAGTTGATTTTATCCAATCAAATTAAATCTTCGGAATCCTCTTGGATAGACGTACCTTGACGCCATCCTTGGGCATCAGAGCTATGCCATCGGGTTGGTATTGAAGCTCCCGTTTGCTCATCACTTCGATGTTGAAGTTCTGGAGTATCTTGACCACGGCCAGCTTGGAATTGATGCGCCCCATGCGCTGGGCAATACAAATCCTCGGTCCCTCTCCAAACGGCATGTAGGCAATGGGATTGTAGTTCTTTGACTCCTCTGTGAATCTATTGGGATCGTATTTGTCCGGATCCGGGAAGTACTCTGGATCACGGTGAATGCCATAGAGGGAAATGACCACCGGAGTGCCCTTCTTAATCACATGGTCGGTGTCGGGAATGGTAAAATCCTGTGTACACTCTCGATTAAGCATTGGCAGTCCGGGATATTTGCGCAATGTTTCCTGCATGCACAACTCAAGGAATTCCATCTTGTTGAGCACATCGTAGGTAATCTGTCCGTTGTTCTGCTTCAGTGTCTCGTCCACCTCGTCCTGCAGTCGCTTCAGATGCTCCGGATGCTGCGCTAGCTCATAAATTGTAAATGCTGCCGTTGAGCCCGTGGTCTCCTGTCCGGCAATATAAAAGATGAAGGCCTGCGCGGTAATGGTCTCCAAAGATATGCTCTTCAAGCGCCCTGAAAGAATTACAAATAATAAGAGATAATGGAGTCAATTACAATTGAAATGTATTTAAAATTAATTCAAAAGATTTAATTTGGTTAGTTAATTAATTTAATAAAACTCTTACCGTCGTCTGTGGTCTCCATACTCCAGATCTTGTTGTCGTCTTCATCGATGCTGCCTTTGTTCCTCAGCTGCATGAGCAACTGCAACATGTCCTTGCGCACAATGCCATGCTTTTCCCTGTGCTCGATGGTCTCCTTGACAATGCCCAACATGGCCAGTCCGACCGGATTCTGTAGGCCAAGGCGGAAAAAGAATTTTGGCACACTGAAAAAAAATGAAATAAATGAAGTAAATTTATAAAATTGATAAATTAATAAAATGAAGAATAATAATTTAATTTTAAGCAACGAGTCTCTATCTCCCAGTAGAAGAAAAATACTTAGAAAAGCTTATTAAAATGAAAAGAAATAATAAACGAATTATGAACATATAAACATAAATATAAGAAATGATAATGAAATATGGCTCAATAAACTAAATTTAAATATTTTTTAAAAAATTAAATAAATATCAACAACTAAAGCAATAAAAGTTCGCCCCATTTGGGACTCTGGTTAAGTATATATGTAGTTTAGAGTACACAGTTCACCAAGTTTGCATTGAATCGCTACAAAAGAAAACTTTGTCTTTTTGTATTGGTGGCCTTAATTGGAATGTGGATGTGGAACTGCCTTCGTATTCTAGTAGACTTCTATTAATAAACCTTCCTCTTAATTGAATTGTAGAATTATGCTTGGTGTTCTGTTTATATCTAAGCTTATTGGACGTGACATTGACTCTACGGCATTAATGTCACAATTTAAGTTTTCTGTTTCTCGTTGAGTAGTAACCAGAACTTTTACCCGTTTTCTCTTAGAATTTAAGTAATCAGAACTTTTACAATTTGATGTTCGGATTACAATAGACTTCTTAATATTCTTCCCACCTAAAAGTTTGCTACTTACATTTAGAATATCAAAATTATTTTATTTTATATACTCGTAGCTCTCTATCTTCTATCTCTTCTACACACATAGTAAGTCAACGCCCAATAAAAAAAATGCACTGTAAAAAATAAAATTAAATAAAAAAAAGTTGACTTACGCGGGAACCAGGAATATCATCATGCCCAGGAGCGCATTAAAGCGATTGTTATCACGAACTAATGTCACCATCTTTTTGAATTTATTGTCTGGCTGCTCGTAGCTGTTGATGTCGAGTCCAAAAATGGTGGAGGCTATTATGTCGATGGCATAGGTGGCCAGCACGGCCTTGAGGTCGATTTCCTTGGCGCCCTGCTCCGGCAGCTCTTTGTGCAGATGTCCCACCATCTTGTTGCCAATGTCCTCCGAGGTGCTGTACATGCCCTTCAGCTTGCCGGATGTGAAGCACGGGGACAGTTTCTGTCTCATGTTGCGCCAACTCTGGCCCGGCAGCGAGAAGAGATTCGCCGATAGCGGATTCTTCTCCTCATCAACGTAGACTCCGCGATCGTGGAAACTGGCGAAATCCTGGGCCAAAACTCGTCGAGCCAACTCGGCATCGCGGATCAGGACAGCCGGACGGAAGAGCAGATACGTGCCGAGGAAACGCTCCTTGCTCCTCAGATAGACATCGTAGACGGCCATGCCCATGGACTTCTCCATTCTCGACACGCTGGCCAGACAGCCAAATGGAATACCAGACTTCTTATCATAGGGGAAACCAATGCGCTCCCAGTACGAGTAATGGTGCTTCAGATAATACCAGGCCAACGCCAACAGCGTGAGGCCCAACACA
The DNA here is from genome assembly GCA_037043495.1 of Drosophila recens. Taxonomy (NCBI): domain Eukaryota; kingdom Metazoa; phylum Arthropoda; class Insecta; order Diptera; family Drosophilidae; genus Drosophila; species Drosophila recens. The sequence goes on along the minus strand of JBAMBJ010003077.1, from coordinate 110,781 downwards.
AGTAGCGAGAACATTTCGACGCGATCAAGTGCAAAACTCGTCTGACTGCCGTCGATTCACTGACTGCGCACTTTATACTCTCTACACTATACCGCGATATCATTCGTATTTCATGATTTGCACTTGCTCTTTCATGGCACGAAGAGTGCAAGCAAAAATTCAGTTAAATGTATGAAATAATCCATGAAAACAGGCAGGTGGAAACATGGAGGGCAGGTATTAGCTCCTAATCTGTACATTAATCAAAGTGGAAGGACAGTAGATTTAACCCAACTATTAGTGTGTACAGGGTACACTTAAAATTTATAAAGAGTTATAAATAACAAAAAATGTTCTCGACATAAATCATAGATTCCAAATTTCGACTAAAAAATGTTTCTCTTAATAATCTTCTTATGTTCAAAATCCAGTAGCTCAGTGGTTAGAGTCGCCGACCTATCACATAAGTAGAACTTCCAGTTTGAAAAATAACTGAGTTCGATTCCCCCGTCAATATAGTCAAGCATGTGTTTTTAAATTCTTCGGAATGAAACGCAAATATAAAATTACTTCCCGTCATATAAAAAAAAAAAAAAAAAAAAAAAAATCCAATTATAGGAAAAATAAAATATAAAAAAACCTCTTTACGAGGTAAAACTCTAGTGACGAAAACATTTTCATACCCCAAAATTTCTGATATCCAAAAAAAAAAAACTTTTGATCCTCGGCACATTGCTCTAAATTCTTCAAAATAAATATTACTTTTTTGCGCAGTGCCGAGTGACAAAAATTGTGTTTGGGTTTAAATTTTAGCGGGATTTTTCGAAAAAATCGTAGAAAAAAAGTTTATAGATTAGACTTTTAAGCTATATCAAATCGTTGATCCAAACAGACAAACAAACTAACTGAAGACTGACTTTTCATCTCATTTTCGAAAGACCAATAAAAATTTCAATTTTTATTATTTATATTTAATGAATATTTTTTATTAGAATATAAAAAAATTATCAAAAGGCTCCAACGGCCCTTTTCTCCAAAGGTGAGTTTCCAAAAGTCAAATTTGATAGTTAAATTGATACCTTTAGCACATTATCCATTCTTCTTGTATATATTGCTAGTCGCCTTTCGCACCCTTTCGTCACTAGCGCGGACTGCCTTCCGCAGTGATATTATCAATGACTTAATTTAGCAAATTCATAGCTGCTAACTGTGATTCAAATTCGTTATCATTAAATGAACACTACACAATCACTTGATTTAGTTAGCTGAACGTTAAATTACTATGAAACTAGTTTACATTGCAATACTATTATTTTTAAAACCAATTAAAATTTTTTTCAGTGTCAAAACAATTACTTGACAGACTGTATTTAATGGGGTCTGCCACGCCTTCTTCTGCCAGTTACATATATTTCGCAAGCGACTAACTCAATTGACCCTTCATACTTTTCAAGTACAGGTTGCACGTATCAAACTCTTATCTCTTAGTGTCTAAAAATACAAGTAGAAAAATTCCACGTAAGTTGAATTCAATTTGTGGTAGGTCCAAAAATTTATAGTCTTAATTTTAGTACAAAGATTTCAGTTGTTCACTTTAATGGGCATAATTACAACATGGATTCTTAACATAACAGATGTGCCTGCAAATGCCAGATCGCAGATAGCAATATAAAAATATTAGACAGTCTAGAGTACTACTATTATTATTATCATTACTATTGAACTAAACAAGCCTCCAGATTGAAGAATGCAATAAGAATTGAATACAGTGTACATCTATAAATTATTTGTGTCATTTCTTATGCCTTGGCATCGATAATCTCAAAGTGCAGATCGTACTGTTGATCGAAGCCAATCAGGCAGTCGGACATTAAATACAATGTGAGCTGTAAACGTCCACGACGAGGCGTCGCTTGGAAGGATATGCGATTGGAGGAGCGAGTTCCGCGCAGCGTCAGACGCTTCATGGCCAACAGCTCGTCGTTGGACTGTGAGCCAAGTGTGAGGAACCAAGCCTCGTTCTTTGGCTTGGGATACTTGGGACAGTGGATGGCATAGCTTTGTCCTCCTCGACGTTGTCCGGCGGCGACATTGAGCCGCTGCAGATCGACGCACAGCACATACTCCTCGTTGGCATGCAATGAAGTCCACACGATGGCACCATCCACAATTGAAAGCGGTCGTTTGGCATATTCCTCATCCAGATATCGACCCTCCACAGATATTTGCAAGGCAATCTCGGGTAAATCTTGAATAACCTGTAGAAACAGATATATTACTCAGAATACGAAAATTCGGAAAAAAATTAGGAATCCAAAAATAAGAATCGAATAAATCGAATAATCCAAAATAACGAATCCGAAATTAGGAATACAGTTTTTAGGAATCCAAAATTAGGAACACAAAAATTGGGAATAAAAAATATTAGGAAAAGCCGGAATCAAAAATATGTACTTTATTTTAAATCGCGCGGAAAATCAAAAATACTTTTCCCAATTTTTTTTTTCTTCTAATTCTTATACTCTGAATATTTTTCTTAGTTGAAATTCCTAATTTATGATTTCTAATTTTTTTCTTTCCAATTTTGGATTCCTAAAATTTTATTCCTGATTTTTTTTCTTCTGTTTTAAAATTCTTTAAAAAAGTATCGGCATTCGTATGATTACCGATATATTATTAGTAGGGATCGAAGATAGCTATGTTGGGCTTGGTTGGCTACTCACCCTATAGATCTGCTCAATCTGGTGCTCCTCGAACGCATCGCGCAGTGGAGCAGCCAGCAGCTCGTAGTCTTTGCGGCACAGCTCCTTGAGGACAGGCAGTGTCAAGTAGTCATGATTGTCGTGTGGTATGCTCAGGAAGACATCGACATTGTTCTCTTCGACGCCGGGCAGTGTGAGGAATTCGCAGGCATCGAACCAGCGCGCCTGGATGACGCACTGCATCAGCTGCTGCACGACCAGGCTGGTCGACAGCCAGCCCCGCTCCGCCGTGTAGTCCACCATGGCCTGCATCACACGCGTCGCGTTGTCCAGCGCCGACTTGGTGTCCGTCAGATAGTCCGAGTTGGGCAGTGCGTGGCGGGAGAAGTGCGCCTGGAGCAGCAGGAATGTCTTGGTGTAGGGCGAGTCCCAGCTGGCCGAAACTGGCCGGAAGCGACTCGTCTCGGCCAGCTCCTCGTTGTGCTTGTCCTCGTTGTGGCGCACGGGCTGCTGGTCAAACTCGTAGGAATCGCAGATGGCCAGGAGAACCTCCCTGGTGTCCATGCCTGGCTGCAGATCCTCCAGGAAATGCTTCATGGTGCGGTACGACAGATAGTAGTAGGAGCTAATCCGGCCCAGAAAGGTGGGCACCAGACAACCATCACGTTCCACGACGCAGGCAGCTCCGGTTAACTCGTAGACGACCTTGCCCACGAGACTGGACATGAAGGCATTCACATTCTCCGGCTCCACGCCCTCCAGCTGATAGTAGCTGGGATTGCGCAGCAGCCGACGGAAGAAGTACGTCCAGGTGAGGTAATCCAAGGCTGCTTGCTTCGTCTGCACTGTGCCCGCCACGATCTCCGCGTTGATGTGCTCGGGCAGCACGCCCAGCAGACTGGACTCCACTGGGAACGGATCGTAGAGGAACTTCTTGTAGAAGTTCTTCTTCTCGTCGTGGACCAGGACGACGGCGACGCCCTCGTTGTCGAACTGCGGTCTGCCCGCTCGCCCCATCATCTGGAGCACATCCGTGATGGGCATGTCCACGTACTTCTTCACCTTGCCATCGAAGTACTCGGTGCCCTTGATGACCACCAGATGGGCGGGCAGATTGACGCCCCAGGCCAGCGTTGCGGTCGCCACGAGCACCTGAATCTTCCGGTTGAGGAACAGCTCCTCGACACACTTGCGATCCGGCTCCTGCAAACCGGCATGATGCAGTCCAATTCCAAAGGCCAGACAGAACTTGAGATTCTGGTCGCGTATGTCCTGGAGTATGAGCTCCATCTCCTGCTCGGCAATGTGCAGGAATTGCTTGGGATTCTCATCGCCCGCCACGAAGGTGATCAGATCCAGGGCTGTCAGACGCGTCTGCCGCCTGGAGGAGACGAACACAATGGTGGGTTCACACGGGGAATAGGTGCGTATGGCCTGGAACGTGGGGCGATTCATGGTGGCCATGCGGGGACAGTAGTGCTTGCCCGGGAAGCCATTGATGTGCACTTGCAGCGGCACCGGACGCACCGAGGGCTTGAAGTTGTACAGCCCCATGCGCTGGATGCCCAGCCAGTTGGCCAGATCCTGGGCATTGGCCAGCGCCGTGGACAGACCCACAATGCGGATGGATCTGCCCGTGTGGGAGCGGATGAAATTCGTGCGCGAAACAATGACCTCGATGACCGGACCACGATCCTCGCCCAGCAGGTGAATCTCGTCGATGACAATCAGGGATACGTGCTGCACATACTCCCGCGTCTGCCAGGAGCGACTGATGCCGTCCCACTTCTCCGGCGTGGTCACAATCAGCTGGGATTCCCGTATGGCCTGTATGTCCGGCGTCACGTCGCCCGTCAGCTCGACCACCTTGAGGCCCAGGGCGGATCTCTGGAAGCGCTGCAGCCAATCCCCGATGCGTTCCTTGACCAGCGCCTTGAGCGGAGCGATGTAAACCACTTTGCACTTGGGATTCAGGTTGATGGCCCGGAAGATGGCGATCTCGGCGACAATTGTCTTGCCACTGCCCGTGGGTGCGCCCAGGAGCACATTGTTGTCCGTGTGGTACAGACAGTGGAAGATCTGCGTCTGGATGGGATTGAAGTGCGAGAACTTGTAGAGCGACTCGTAGAGCTCGTTCTGCAGACTGCTCACGGGCAGCGGACGCAGCGGGAGCAGCTCCGTCAGCGGCGGATGATGCTCGGGCAGCACCAGGTGCTGGAAGGAGAGGGGAACGCACGTGGTGCTGCCCAGCCAAGTGTCGCTGGTCACGCGGATGTAATACTGTGGCGGCAGTGGCTCCTTCAGCGGAATGGTCATCACCAGCTGTTGGGATTGGCCACTGAACACGCTCTTGCGGCTCAGCTGGAACAGCTCCGAGTGGTAGATGTAGTTGGACTCGGGATCCTCGATCCACAGCCAGAAATGCTGACTCGTCTTGCCGTGCACTCGATCGTTCCAGCTGAAATCCGGATAAATGTTAACCGTGATGCGTAGGACGGTTCTCGTGATGGGCTGCAGACTCGCCTCCACCTCCAGCAGGGGCAACTCCTGGGCGGAGCGGATAACCAGCTCCGCATAACGATCACTTCTCAGCCATTCCTTCAGCTCCCGCTGCTCCATGTCCCGCAGGCGATAGATGCTCAGGCCCCGTCGCTCCAGCTTGTCAATCGTCTCCGCATTGATCGCCGGGAACTGGCGCAGATGACTGTCGTAGTCCCACTGCCGCCGCTCGAACATCTTGCACAGCTGCAGCATCCGTCCGGTCAGGATGGCGTTGTTCTGTCTTAATACAATGGAGAAGAGCGCCCTCGCAATGCGGCCAATGTTCTGCGTGATGTACGACATGTCCGAGCTCAGCGAGAAGGACTTCACGTAGCCATTGGACAGGTATGTCTGTATCAGAATGTTAACCTGTAAGGAAGAAGAGAGGTATTGAACAGGGGCAGTTCGGCTGAGACACAAGAAAAAAATGCATACTAAATCTATATTTTCGATTAATTTTTCCGATGGCAGCTATATGATACAGTGGTCCGATTTCAACCAAATTAAGTCAGAATGTATGGAACCATCCCAAATACATATTCTGTCGATTCGGTTAAGATATCTCAAACAACAAAAAATGTGTTTCATACTAAGACTTAATTTTCAACGGATTGTTCCTATGGCAGCTATATGATATAGGGGTCCGATCCAAAATCTAAAACAAACCCGATCTGCGTGCAATATAAACGAACCTACATACCAAGTTTGAAGTCTCTAGCTTTTATAGTCTCTGAGATCTAGGCGCTATTACAAACGGACAGACGGACATGGCTATATCGACTCGGTTGTTGATGCTGATCGAGCATATATACTTTATGGTGTCTGCCACGCCTTCTTCTGCCTGTTACGCACATATCTTTTGCGACCAAGTTAATAGACTCCTGTACTTTTTTTAAGTACGGGGTCTAACAGATATATATCTTACCTTGCCGCAGACATTCTCGCTGCCTCCAAAGGCCTTCAGTTTGCAGTAATATTCCCGCAACTCGTCCAGTTCCTCCAGCTCGTCGTCACGCACCTTGAGCTGCTGGAACTCCTGCGCCTGCGACATCATGGCCAGCAGCTCGGATTCGTTCATGAAGGGCTTCATCAGCTCGTTGAACGTTTCCACCGTGTCGTATTTGATGTAGAAATGCGATGCAGTGCGTCCCAAGTCCGTGATGTTCATGTCCATCGTGCGCTGGTTGAAGCGCATCATCTTGGCCTTGTCCAAACTCATCGATGCGGACATGATGAGTTGCCGCCGACGTGCCTCCAGGGTGGGATCCTTCTGCAGCTCCGCGTACTCAATGCCATAGACATGGGGATTGATGCGCATGCGGACAAACAGGTAGCTAAGGGAGACACCAAATCCAATTTATTAAACATTCTAAAACAGCGGTGGGCACGAAATCTGAACTCGGGAGCACAGCAATAACAACAACATCAACATCAACAGCGAGTCTTTTAATATTTGGGAGCAGTCGCTGCTCCCGGAGCCACTACGTGCCCACCGCTGTTCTAAAAAGGTATAGTACTGTACTAACGTGTAGCTGAGCCACTCGATCGCCTCCTCCACATTGGCAATGGTGCCCAGTCCAATCTCCGCGTTCAGATTGTCGGCCAGGCACTGGACAAAGTTGGACTCGATGGGGAACTGATTGGTGAGCAGGGAGAGATAGTGATTCAGCTTGTCGTAGCTGGTGATGATGGTGCCCACGCCGCTCTTGTCGAACTGCGGGCGACCAGCGCGTCCAAAGATCTGCAGGACATCCAGGATGCCCAGATCCACAAAGCTGCCGTGCTTGGCATCGTAGATATCCGTGCCGCGGATGATGACGGCATGGGCCGGCAAGTTGACGCCCCAGGCCAAAGTGGCCGTGCAGACGAGGACCGTGATGTGACCCTCCACGAAGTATTTCTCGACCATCTGACGATCGGCCCGCAACATGCCCGCATGATGCATGGCCAGTCCGCAGGCGAACAGCTCCACCAGCTGCTTGTTCCTGCTCCGCTGTATGGAGCGCATGGCCAGGCCATGTGCATTGTTATCCACCGGCAGGAAGTGGGCACTTGTGTTGTTCTGCTGCGCCAGCTCGCGGATCACATTCGCCGTCCGCACGGTGGCATTGCGGGCGTGGACAAAGACCATCACCTGGTGGCCCTGCTGCACCATCTCCACGCACTTCTGGTAGCAGCACTGATCCATGTCCGCAATCTGCTGCAGCGGCTTCACCGACTTAATGCCCACGAAGTTCGTGTCCAGGGGCACGGGTCGGAAGCGCGAGTCGAAGTAGAAGAGACCCTTCATGGGATTCACGCGCAGAAAGTGCGCCACGTCGATGTAGTTGGGCAGCGTGGCCGACAATCCCACGATGCGGATCATCGACTGCGAGGACTCGACCAGCCGCAAGGTGCGCGCCACCAGCGCCTCTATCACTGGACCGCGATCTCCGTGCAGCAGATGCACCTCGTCAATGATCAACAGCTTCACCAGACTGATTAGCGCCACGTCTCCGCTGCCTGCAATGAAGAGAGGAGGTTGAGGTTTAAAATGGAATAATTGGAATTACTTATTCTGAATGTTTACCCTTTCTGGTTACTACATCCCACTTCTCCGGCGTGGTCACCAGTATCTGCGTGGCCGTCATCTCCGCCTTGGTCAGCTGCATGTCGCCCGTCAATTCGCGCACCAGAATCTGCAGCGATTTCAGGCGCTTGGAGAAGTTCTCGACCATCTCAGACGCCAGGGCCTTCATGGGTGCAATGTAGACAATCTTGAACTGATCGCGGTTGATGACGCCCTGCTCCAGATGACAGCGTATGGTGTGGACGATGCTCAGCATGGCCACGTTCGTCTTGCCCGCTCCAGTTGGCGCACAGACGAGCATGTTCTCGTTGCTGTGGTAGGCCACGGGATAGACCACGGATTGTATGCGATTCAACTCTTTGCAGTTGGCAAACGCCATCTGCCCAATGTCATCCAGTTCAGAGATCTTGATCCTTTGATTGCCCACGGTCAAGGCTGCCGGTTCACCCGCTGGAATCTTGACCTCCTCCCACTGTTTGCTGTCGATGCGTTGGGCATTATCGGGCAACGTGATCCGACTGCCACCAATGAATCCCGCATGCTGCTTGGCCTCCAGTTGGCTATCAAAGACATAGGGATATCGTATGGGCGCCGTGTAGCTGGAGTGCTCGGCCTTTTCCGCCTTGGTCGAGAGCAGCAGCGGCTCACGTTGTGCCGCCTCCAGCAGTTTGCGCTGATGCTGCATCCTTAGCTGCTGGGCCGAAATGGCAACTGCTCCACCCGCCTCCTCTTCGTCCTCCCCGTTGTCCTTGATGCTGCGCAGGATGCGTTGCAGCTTCTTCTCCTCCCGCCGCTGCAGCTTGCCCAGCTGCTTCTCCTGCTCCGACTGCACGACCACAGCGGTGGCCACACTGGGTCGCTTCTCTGTTCCAACGTTGCCCTGCTCTCGCTTCTGTTTCACCTGCTGGACACGACGCGTTCGAGTCGCGTACTGCTCCAGCTGCTGTGCGATCTTCATGCGCGCCTGCAGCAGCTGCATGACCAGCTCAAAGTGATCGAAGCCCAGCAGCTCCATCAGCTCGTTCTGCAGATCCTCGCTGCTGCGCTTGGAGGCGAGTATCTCGCCCACGCGACTCAACAGCTGATCATCCTCCAGTTGCTGTGCGATGGTCAGCAGCGACTCCAGCTCCGAGCTGAGCTTGAAGCCATCTGTGCTCTGGACAGTGACAGGCATGGAGCTGCCATTGGACTTGAGCTTCATGGAAAACTGGTTCACGGTGCGATTCTTGAGCAAGGCATCCGGGGCAAGATTCGTGAGTAAACTCACGTCCTGCCACGCGGCGGAAGTGCATTTAATGTGGATATGTTCGCCCCAAAGCGGACGATCTTCTATCTTGCGCTGCGACTGCATCCAACGCTTCAGGGCCTGCAACTCGTGCTCCTCCAGTGCCTCAGCTATGGCCCGGATGGTGCTGTGGATCTGGTCGCGCTTCCTGTCGAATGTCCGGCCGAACATGGCGTGCAGTCGATTCGTGGTGGCCACCAGCAGCACGCGCTGCTCGAGCAGCAGCCAGAACAGATAGAGCGCCGCATGCTCCACCACCTGTGGCTGCTCCTCGTAGCCCATGCATTCCTGGACGAGATTGCGCAGCTTTTGCAGCTGCACCTTCGATGCCGGCTGCTTTTCCGCCGGCAACTGTGCCAGCAGCTTCCCTATGGTCTGTTCGCTTTTCCTTTTAAATAAACACAAACACACAGACACACACACAGACATATATTAGAATTTCATCAGTAGTGATAATTACAGTTGCTTACTCAGAGAATTTTGTCGTCGTGGACGACGCCGCGGGTGTGAAACGCCCCTGGCCAAGTCCATTGAAGGGCTGCGTCCGCGATTCGAGTTCTGTTTTGGCTCGCAGTGATGCACTCAGTCGTGGCGGTTCCCACATATTCAACTATTGTTTAATTTATCTCAGAAAAAATTAAAATTTTCTTTTGCTTGAATTTGAATGCGTTATTAAAACAGCTGTTTTGTGCTCGCTCAGCTGTTGATTCTTTGTGACGGCGTTGCCACCTCGTTAGAGCTATCGAAGTAATATCGCTTATCGATTGTCGACACTCTATCGTAGGCACATTACGATATAACGTATATCGTAAATAAACGGAAAATTTGAATAATGAATTTTGTGCTTGGCTCTTTTAAACTTAATGTATTAAAAGATTTGTTTAACACGCTTGTAAATGCAAATATTTTCTAATAATAGAACAGTTCAATGATTCTGTCATTTTTAATGTCATTCACATGCGTGTCATGTCCATTGCAAACTTTTATAACCTGTTGCAAACTGTTTTGATTGCGGTTAACCCACAACACACACACACACCCGCACACACACACAAATGGCAGCCTCAAAAAGTATGCTACACAAACTTGTTGCGCAAGTTGCAATTGAGCTGTGTGTGTGGGTGTGTCTGTGTGCGTAAGGATAATTTATTATGCGTTGCATGTCCATATCCATACTTGGATAAATCTTTTTAGTACTTGGCCTCCAACATGCTTCACTGGTCACTTTGAATTTTACTACCTCGTAGGTGTGTGTGCGTTTGTGTGTGTGAATGTGTTTGTTTGGATGCCTTGGACATGTATAAAAGCAGATAAACCGTTAGCTCTGTCCTTTCAGTTGTTGTATCAGTCGAGTCAGCTTATCACAGGACTTCCTATGCGTTTCACAAGCCGCTGAAAAACATTGCCTTTCCGTCAAAATGCATATCCAGATCATTTTATTATGTGAGTATGCTTTGTGTAAGTCTTAAAAATATGTTATTTATTTTTTAACTTAATTTTATTTATGTATCTTATTTAACTTAAACTGTAACATTCCAAATTTTAAATTTATTAGATATTAATGTTTTTTTTTTCTAGTTTTTGTTGACTCTCATAATAAATCATATTTTTAAATTTATATTTTAACTATAACTGAATTTTTTGTCGACTGATTTTAGTTTCTGGATGTTATACTATTGCCTATATTGCTCTCTAAATTAAAAATACAACAGTTTTTTAAAATAAATAAATAAATATGCTAATGTTTTTCCTTACCAGGCATATGCCTCATGTGGTTTGCTTGCTCCAATGCCATACCATGCGACTCCTGTGGCAAGGAGTGTGCCAACGCCTGTGGAACGAAGCACTTCCGGTAAGGGGGTATATAGTACATTAAAATATGTCTTACTTACGAATGCTTACTAAACTTTTATTAATATCTATTTAATTTGAATTTAATTTAATTTAATTTTCATCTTTGACAGAACCTGCTGCTTTAACTATCTACGCAAACGCACCGATCCCGATGCACTGCGTCAGAGCTCTAATAAGCGACTCATCGACTTTATCCTGCTGCAAGGACACGCCCTCTACACACAGGAGCTGCGCGAGCGTCGAAACAATGGCACACTAATTGACCTGGACCTGAATACCTATTATGGCTAATAAAAATCTGCCCCATCCCCTCGATTGAACAAGTATTGGACAAGGACAATGACAAGGACATCGACATCGATCTGCGACTGTTTGAAATGTTAGTTTTTTAATAAAAGGCGTAAATCTCTTTGGTGCAAAGTGCTTTATAAAGCAGCTGAAACCATTATCTCTTATTTTGGTATTGAAAAGATAAAACTTGATGTTTGATTTTATATCAATTGCACTTTAATGTCACATTCTATTTTCACATCTGACTTTTTTTTACATTTTCATTTGCCATCTTTTTTTTTTTGTTTTTCGTGTTTATATGCAAAATATTATATTTGTTGTATAGATTAAAATCCTGTAAAGCTTTCAGTTCCTGTGTCGTCGTCTTCTTTGTTCTCATCGTCGTCTGCTGCAGTCGTCGTTAAATATTTTATTTTTAATTTTTCTAGGCCTGAGATTCGCTAATCTCAGCGGTGGCTTGAGTTCTGGAATCTGAGGCAAACTCATCCTTGCCACAGGCCAGACAGGGCATCTTCTCCTTCAGCACCTGCTTGTACTTGGGATGGCTGAGATGGCAAAGAAACATTTAGAAATTAATGTTCAAATGATTTCCCTATTATGGCCACGTTAAACTCACCTTAGGCCATAAACAATTGGGTTGCAAACAGCATTTGCTTTGGCGAAAACCGAGCCACAAATTGTCGCTAGTGGCGACAGATGCATCGACTCAAAGATGCCGGCATAGTTGATGATTGTGTAGGGTGTCCAGGCGAAGAACCACAGCGAGATTGTGGTGAGTGCCACCTTGGCCAGCTTGATCTCGATGGCCTTGCTCTTCTCGGCCTCCGTGTTGCGCAGCGAGGTGACATTCATCTTCTTTGCCTGCTCCCGCATCGCCTTCTCGTGGGCAGCCACAGCCTGAGGATTGGAATTAATCAAAAGATACACTCAATAACCAATAAACTGGATCTTACCTTGAGAATGTGATAATAGGAGAAGATGATGGTCAGCAGGGGCGTGAGATAGACCCAGAGGGAGTAGACAATGATGTAGGAGCGATTCCACCAATCCTTGGCAAAGTAATCGGTGCCACAGGCCGTCATATTTCCCTCGGGCACATAACGATTCCAGCCAAACATGGGCAACAAGGCCCAAGTTCCGCAGATTAACCACACAGTGAGCAGACGGATCACAGCCGATGTGGTCGTTAGTGGCTTCCGGGCCATGCCCTTGACAATGACACAATAACGATCGTAGGCAATCAGTGTCATGGACCAGATGGAAACACAGCCGAACAGGGAACCGAACAAGCCATAAAGCTCGCACAGAAACGGGCCCATGATCCAGGTGCCATAGAATCCATTGAGGACGACGGGCGGAAACATGGTGAACATCATCATGAAGTCGGAGAAGGCCAAGTTGACCACAAACATGTTGGACGGTGTTCGCAGACCCTTCGACGAGGTAAACACGTACATTACGATAAAGTTACCCGACAGCGACATCATTCTAAACGAAAAACAGTTGAGATTGTGAATGAAAAAATGTGTAATTAATTTAAATAATAATATTTATAATAATGTTATATGTATGTTCGTTGATATTAAGTCGATAAGATTGTTAAATTATAATAAAATATAAATAAAATGAATATTAAAAACTTTCTTAACAAGTTTAATTATAAATACTGTTTTAATAATTATATTAAATTAAATCAAATTAATTATTTTTATACATTTGACGTTGGGAATAAAATAAATTGGAAATAAATGGGAAATAAAAATTGCAGATTAAAAATAGTTGGTCTTAATAAAATATATTTTTGATATATTACTCTAAAAAACCAGTTGAGATTGTGAATGACCAAATATGTAATTTATTTAAATCATATTATGTTCGTTGATATTAAGTCGATAAGATTGTTAAATAATAATAAAATAGAAATAAAATGAAGATTAAAAACTTTCTGAATATGTTTAATTATAAATCTTGTTTTAATAATCATTAAATTAAATTAAATTAATTATTTGGCGTTGGAAATCAAATAAATTGGAAAAAAATGGGAAATAAAAATTGCAGATTAAAAATAGTTGTTAATAAAAATTAAGTATTAATAAAATATAACTTTGATATATTACCCTAAAAAATCAGCTGAGATTGTGAATGACCAAATATGTAATTAATTTAAATCATATTATATTATGTAATTAATTTAAATGTAATAAGAAAAGAAAAATAAAATGAATATTAGAAACTTTCTGAATAAGTTAAGTTATAAATACTATTTGAATAATCATGATATTAAATGAAACTAATTATTTCTATGCATTTAACTTTAGAAATAAAATAAATTTATAATTGCAGATTAGAAATATTTGCTTTTAAAAATTAAATATTCATAAAATATAACTTTGATATATTACCCCAAGACGGCAATGACGAAGCCAATGATGCCAAACCACATGGGCTCCATTGGTGGCCATTGATACCAGTAGGGATCCACCATGTGCATGATCTCCTGGGGAACGCTCTCCGCCAGGCTGAGATTGTGCCCATCCCGATAATGGGCATATGTTGGTTGATTCAAACTGAACATAGCTGCAACTGTGGTTCAACCCCAACAGTTGACGGTGACTTTAAACTTTGTTTGTACTTTAACTTCTAACTCAATATCGAAACTCCGACTCCACTCAACAACTCCGATTCACAACAATTTGCTGTCCATAGCAATTGAATCTTGGCGCCGGACTGGACGCGAATGTCTTGGGCCGAGCAATTGGACTGCCTTTATATGTGTGGTGCCTTTGGAAACACTTGAGTCCAGCCCGTCTTAGACTAATTGCCCCCTAATCCAATTAGAGCGCACTTGGCCAATCCAAACTAGCCGGATTTCAAATTCATTTCCCAATTGCTGCGTCGGATTAGTGTTAGCCGTCACATCTGGTCATGGTCAAGTTTGAGGCAATCACCTGGCAGAACGCACTTCCCTCTCCCCTCTTCTCTCTCCTCTTCCATCCCAACTAACCACCCTCTGACCAATTAGATTAGGAAAAACGCTTGCTTGCTTCACAATGCGTTTTATTTTCACGTTTTATTCACAGATCTCCCTTAAATGTATTCAGTTATGCCAATTATACCCCAGTTTACGTGCTCCTCTCATTATCGTGTGCAGCTGCAGCTCCAACGTGCCGTAAGATTCCATGGAGAGACCTAAAGAAGATTGGAATTTTTTATAAGACATGGTGACAATTTACTCGCATTTAAGTTTTAAATAATTTCGTAAGAATTAAAAAACCAAAGACCAAAAAATTAAGCATAATATTCAAAATTTTATGATACTAAAAAATAATACAAAAAGAGGATTAAGAAATAGTATGACAAAATTTTAAGCTTTTGTGTTGTTTTCCATTTTGAAACATTTTTCTGCAACTTAATCCAAAAGTGCCCAAAGGGAAAAACTGTATTTTATAATTAAAATGGATTTTTGATAATATATTTTAGATTTACAAAATTGATTTTTTTTTTTAATATAATTTTGATTTATTTTTTAATAATTGAATAAACATATGTCTCTCTATATTTAATTTTCTTATTATATTTTGACTAATTTTGGTTTACTAAATTGTATTGAAAATTTATTTAATATTGATTTTTTTTTAATTATTGACCAAACATGTCTATTTATATTTTTAATTTTCTAATTATATTTTAGCTAATTTTGGTTTACTACATTTTATTGAAAATTTGTTTGATATTGATTTTTTTTTAATAATATCTTTCTCTATATTTAATTTTCTAATTATATTTTAGCTAATTTTTGTTTACTAAATTGTTTTAAAAAATAAAATTAAATATTTCCTAGTTTTGTTTTCCAATATTTTTCACCTAAACATAGTTAGCTTACCCTTGCTCTGCAGATTGTCCAACAGGACCTTGGGATCCTTGAGCTCTGGCTGGCGACGCAGCAGCCAACTGGTCACGTCACCCAACATATTTTGGCACCTTGGCGTCAGGATCGGCACTTCACTTAGGCTGGACGACTGTTCAGCGTGTGGACGACTGCCAAAGACCGGAAGATGGACATGGGCATATCCCAGCAAGGACTCGTCCCTGCCGCCACTCTGCCCAAAGACACTGATCAGGATTTGTGGCCCTGCAAAAGGAATTCAATAAGCGATGGAGACTAAGTGAATTAGGAAACTTACAGCCAAAGGGACTCGTGCTCTTGTATGTGACCTCGATGGGCATGTTGAAGACAATCTTGTCGTTGAAGTGTCCATTCTTGTTGGTCGACATCTGGGTCAGGCCGTGCTGTGGCCCCGATGCCAGCTGCCAGTCCGGGCCGGCAATCAGCTCGTAGCGACAGAATATAAACTCCTTGTCGGGGCCAAGGGGAAATGTGGCCGATACGATTTGGCCCGTGATGCATAGGCTAAAATAGCTGGCAGTGCCTGGCGCATCCTGCATCTCGTCCTGTTCCTCCAAAGCCGATGGCTTTTTGCTTTTCCTTTGCCTATGTCTGCTCGACTCTTTGTTTTGGCTGTCGTTGCCAGGGTAACACGTCTCCTCGCTTTCGTCCATGGCCAAACAACTGCTCAGAGGGTGTGTTCAGTTCCAACTGGTTTTTGTTTATAAACAGCTAGTTTTCTCAACTGGCAGGACAACTGTCTATAAGCAGTGTTGCAAAATTCGCAATTACTTAAGACAACTCTATGCAACACTAGCATGAATCAAGCAATTTGAAAGTAGTTTTAATTTAGATGAAAACATTTATTTTGAATATAAAAATTATATTAATTTAATTTCTTAAAAAACAAATCGTTTTAAATTTAAATTTACAACTTATTATTTTTATGTTATTTAAAAATACATAAGTGTTTTGAATAAATATGAAAATTTAGTTATTGTTTTGCAATTTCAAAATCTTTTAAAAAGGCATTTTATAGATTTTAAAATTATACTTATAGATTTTAAAATTGTATAATAAAGCCGTTTTTCATAGTGCAGTTAAAATTAAACTAAAATGTATTGCATACTTTGTCTCTCGAGTGTTAAACAAATTATTTATTGCATACTTTCATCGGATTCTTTTTTTTTTGGTTCAAAATTTTTAGTTTTACTTAACAGGCTTTCTGTTACCTTTGAGGCAACTTAATCTAGTTTTAAATTTGGGAAAAACCAACAGAATGTTTCACATGGACGTTCAAATGATTGGGAACTTATAACTAACATATTCACATTAAATTTACATTATAAATATACATTATATACAGTTTTAAATTTACAAAAGCACTCCAGTTGGGAGATCGCATGGGTGGCACCTTTTCAATCTTCTTTCCATCGGATTCAAGTTAGAAATTAAATAATATTGTGTAAAATCATATATATACTGGACATCTTTTGATCGACGAAGTTTCCATCTACAGTGGAAATATTTTTAAATTCACTACTTATTTAGATTACATATTGCAGCCTCAAGTAAGAAATTAGATAATAGTGTAGACCTTATAAGAAATCTTTACTCTATTCATACTGATTCATGTGAAATTGATTTTATATGCACCTAACATGTTTTAATCAAGGAAAACTCCATCTAAATATTGAAATAAATTTAAATGCAGATGGCAGTTAGGAAAACCCCGAGATAGTCGTAACATCGTCATATTGTCAACGTGACTTTTGCAATTCCGAGTGGCGCCAGTTTTAAGAGTTTTGTAAATGTCATTTAATTCTTTTAGAAATTACATGCACTGTTGTTGTTCTTATATTTTGCCACATAACGTTTATCTGCGATCAATTAATAATTTTGTTCAAGACAATTTACAAGACTATAATTAATTTCGTCTGTCTGTCTGTCCGTCTGTCTGTGACTGTGCCTCGGATTGGGCTGGGGAGACTGAGTATCTAGGCGACGCTATTGTTCTGATGTGGCAAAGGTCAATTGTGGTTGATATATAGTGATAGGAATAGTGAGTTTCTATTTAATGAATAGCTCTGTAACTCTTTGGCTATAAAATATAATTATACCCTGTATTAAAGCTATGAAATTGGGTATTTGAAAACGGTAACAATTTGGTGTCATTACAACTAATACATGCATTTAATTCTAAGCTGAATTACAAAAATAACTATTTCTTAAATAAATAATACAAATTATTGGGTATCTCAGAGTCGAATAAAAGCTAGTTTGACTTGTTTTGCATGTTTATAAATCATTATGACAATTTGCTGGCGCTACCGTTACTAGAAATTGCGCCCCTTACAACCGGCTGGCCGACAACTACCAATTCCCCCTGCCGATTCCTCTATCTCTATTCCATTCCTGGACTTATGCAAAAAAATAATCACGAAGAGCTCAACGCGTAATTAAAATGCGCCTCCAATGTGTAATGTCAATAGGTCAAGGCAACAAAAGGTGTAAACTCGTGTGTCTGTTGGCTCTTTCAGCTCTTTAAGCCGGAATTCAAGTCTTAGATTTGAATTGGCAGCTGCAAAGTGTTGGCAACAGCTGTGCCTATCGCCGTCGAGGATCAATTGATGCCTCAGCCAAGTGGCAAGTGGGGAGCGTTGTGTTGCAATTGACAGCATCTCCAATTAATCGAGTACCATGTGCAATTCTAAATAAAAAATATTATAAGCCCATTTTCCATACCATAAACATGAGCTTAGGCTTAGGCAATAAGCCAAAAAGCTATAAGCATAAAAGTCAAAAGACAGAAAACATAAGCGGCTCATCAGTTTTCCTTACCCGCCCGATGCACAGTGGGCGATTTGCCTGATCCATCGTAACAAAATTATGGCCTATCTGTTGATGAATTTTCTATGATCAGCTTTGAGCTTAAGCACTTTTTGTAAGAAAGAAAATTGAGTTTAAAATTGTAAAAAGAATTTTAGAAAGATAAAAGTACATAAAGATCTTAAATAAATGGTTCTTATGACGGGTTTATATGATAGTAAGTAGCGAAAATAATTGGATTCTGAATTAGAAACTTCTTTTTTTTTATAAAAATGTTTTTAAATAAAATCAATAAATTATAAAAAAAATTATTTTAATTTTTAAGTGATAAATTTCGATTTGCCCACTGTGCGTCTGCAATTGGAGAGTTGCTTTGCTGCTAAAGCTCGTGCTGCTGACGCAGCGTGGAATCAACGTCTATATAGAAGAAGTATATAAGGTGCGTTTCATAATCATAAGACACCCCATTTTTTGTTAATATTTCAGAAAATAAATTTTTTATCGAAGTTGTTTTTTTATATAATATTCTTAGCAATAAAACCAACAAGTTTAAGTAGAATTTAGGATGGTTAGTTTATGCAAATAATATTAATTAAGGAAAAAGTAATATTTGGGCGTTTCATAAATATAAGACACTTTTCAATAATGATTTAACAAATTGATTCATTGGCCATTCTTTGGGATTATGTGCAGAAATTAAACTTTTTTATAGTCAATGGGATCACCCCAACCTTTAGCAATACAAAAAAATTTGTTTTTCATCGATTCATATAGCTTTCTAAAAAGATTGGGATCCAGCTTACCCCATTCGGTCATAGTTGCCGTCTAAGGTTCGTCAATAGCGTTAAATTTTCGTTTTTTCATCGTTATCCCGTCTTACTTTTGTACTCGAAACATTTTTAATGTGATTTACATCCGGGGAACATGCCAGGCAGTTCACTGTTTGGATTGAGCAATCAGTTAATAAGCGTTTTTTTCTCTGCTAACATGAATGCGAGCGTTGTTTTTTTGAAAAACAAGAGGATCTCCACTGTTTGCTTCAATATAAGGAAGGAGACTGCTTTCTAATACACGAATGTACTTCTTGCTCTTCATTCGAGATGATATAAACCGTAAATCCAACATGGCTTTCGATGTAAAAGCACCGCTCACCATAACAGAACCGCCACCCATATTTCGTTTAGAAAAGAAAATTGGATCCTTTTGAAAATCGCTCCAATAGAATAGCGAGTCATCAGGACCATCAAGATTCTTCATCTTTTCATCAGAAAAAATAATTTGGAAAAGAAAAATTGTAAATCAGAGGAATTTAAGGACCAGATTTATGTCTTGATGTTTTCCTGTGGGTAGAAAGATGATCTTCCTCAAGTTAACGCCGCGCCTGCTTGTGACGTGGCATAAGATTTAGTTCTTTCAACATTTTCGAGAACTTAGTATCCTTTCTCAGCTGTAGGGTGCAAAAAATCGTGGTTTTTCATGCTTTCTTGCCCACAGACGCGGCCAAACTGGAGCAAGAAACGGGTGAGTTTGACCTTTACCAATAATCTTTCAGAGACTTAACGTATAAAGCACAATTGTTTTTTTCCAGTTATCTTCAAATTAACGAAATTACTTGAATTCTATAAAAAAAATCGGACTACGCATCGAATTCTCTTAATTTTTCGCGAAATTAGAGATAATGATATGTAAAGGTCATTCGAGGTCAAAATTTTTCCCTAATCTTCACTCTACAATATTATACCTCGCGGCATATTTGTTAAAATGGATTAGGTTATCAATAAAACATCAAACAAAATCGCACTCATTACATTTTAGTTCACTAAACTCAATTTTTCAACAACTGTCTTATCATTATGAAACGGCAAAAATTTAAGGAAAACAGAGCATGTCATGCAAAAGATAACGGTTCTTCTGAATGCATGAGAACTGGCGCCAATCACGGTTCTTTACAGATAGCCAATTAATATTAGATCATATGCTTATAAGAAACCATTTATTTAAATGCTTTCTTTAATTTTGGTTGAAGTTTAAATTTGCTATTTCAAAGTGTCTTATGAATATGAAACGCACCTTATGTATAAATAAAGCAATATATACATTTACTTCTGTAAGTATGTTTGCTTGCCATTTTGGGCAGCTCTTCCTGTTTCTGTTGCCTTTTCTAATACGCCCTGTTGGTATTTATGCAACTCCATAATTTTTGTGAGTGCATTCAATTTCGTTTTCGGAAAATCAATGAACCAACGAATTAATGCGAATTATATACAGACAACATTTCCCTCCCCATCCCTTTCTGCAGGGCTTCTCATATTGAGCTTGGACATTGCATATTATGTGCATGTCTCACTCGCGATTCATTGAATAAAAGAAGCATGTTTCAATTGAAGAATTTTGTACTCTTTCGGTTGGAGCTGCATTTCTGAAAGCTGAGAGCCTGACTTAATTCCCAGTGCCCAATTGCTTAACCGCAGCAATTTTTAATTTTTTTTATTGTATCGTTATTTTTTCGCTCGTCCAGCTTCATTCGTCGCATAGTTCAAAGCGTTAACAACCTTGAGGCTCTCTAGGAAACAGTTAAACTATTGTATATGTACTTCAGTATATTGTGTTCTATTATATTGAAGTCAATTCTTTATCACAATTCGGGGTTTCATGTCCCTAAATACGATCATAATTAACTTATTAACTTAGATCTATTTTATTATATTTTTTTCTTTAATTATAATAGCAATTAAAGTAAATTATGCAGAATTTTAAATTGAAAACTGGAGAGGTAAAAAAACTTGATAAGATTTGATAGATAAATGGCTTATAATTAACTCATCAACTCATCCCAAAATGGATTTCCATTGTAGTACTTTATGTTCATATCGAACTCATCAATGAACTCTCATTAGATGAATTCCCATTGAGGTACTTTATGGGTACAATGGGTATAGTATGTATCAAAGTCGACTCCCAAGTGATTCCTTTGATGTCTTTACCATATTGTTCTCATAATTTCTATAGCCAATACACTTTCTCTTTGTTCAATTTCTCTCTAAATGGGGAGACACATATGCATGTATATATTGAATAGATATATATAAATACATTAGTTTATATTTGCGCATTGCGTGGGCGTTTGTGTCTCAGGGTCAACGCACAATGGGCAGCATCGACATCGACATCGACATCGCCATCTGGGAAGAATAAATGTACATATGTGGATACGTATGTATGTATGTTATGTAGTTGAATGGATGATGTATGCCATACACTTAAGCGAAATGTATCTTTGAGATACTCGGCACTCGGCAATCGGCACTCGTCATTTGGCCACGCAACTTGCGCACTGAAATGCTCTTACGCATGTCTTGTCTCTTCTTCTTGGACCTTTCGATATTCGATTTCGATTCCTGCCATTGATTGACAGCGCACGTAATTGACTTTGATTTTTTTGTATTTTGCCGAATTTTTTATCTTTCGAAAATTTAGACATCACAGATGCACAGATCACAATTCCCATCACATGCCGCATGCCGAGGCGGGTGAATGTCAAAAAGGTTTGTGTTTAGATAGCCCAAATATTTGATTTGACTTGATTTGATTGAGCAGCTGTCAAGCGAACTTGCAAAAAAAATCGTGAGCTCCCAAAACGTATGCGAATACTACAATAATAATAATAATAATGAGTATCAGTATGAGTGTATTCGCATCTCGCATGGCCATTTAAGTTTTCGTAAGCTTTCCATCATTCAATCAGGATCAATATGTTTTAATCAAGCGTGTTGGCAACAACAACAAATTCAAAGAAGAAAGAAAAACGTAGAAAGAGACATAAACATAGCAAAGCACGCACAACATACACACACACACAAATACGCACACACACTCACACTAAAATAGGCACATCCCAAAAAAATGACTAAGAGTTCAGCGCGTGTTGGACGCACGGACAGATAAACAGACGCACTGTCTGACAGGCATCTTCTAGATTTTATTTATATAAGCACAGATACAGATGCAATATAGAGTTGATCCTCATTTACGATTCGTAAATATCCAGATACATATTATGTACACAGATAGACTTTGCGGTCATCGTTGGTCAGAGCCAAGAGATTGCATCTGCAGCATCCGCAATCGATGCGATCGCTGTGTGGCAATCATATCATAGATCTATTTTGGCATCTAATGCTAAACAAACTGGTAGAAAAGTCTGCAGTCGAGCGAACCCGACTGTGCGAGACCCTGTGCTTAAACATTTTATGTTGGTAATCACACAGAATACTTATAAAGATGTAATAAAATAAACTAGAATTAAAATTGAATTCTAAAAATTAAATAGTTGCAAGATACATATAATGTAATATATTCATAAGCTTTCACACTTCTCACCTCGACAAACCTAATACACCCTCTTGGTATTTTTTTAATTACAGGACTTCACATTTATAGTTTATAGCTGCGCGTGCTGCCGACGAGTCTAAATGATCTAAATGCGTTAATTTTCAAGAAGATGATCAAATTGGTACAGCGAATACTAGATTACATGTGGATTGTGGTTTGTGGTTCGCTGGCTCGCAATGTTTGATGGTTGAATGCTCAGGCATCAGTGATATCCGCCGTATTCCGTAGTCGATGTCTCAAGTGCGTTTGATCATTGCCATCTACGTCCTGCCCCTTGACGTTGCCCATGAACAAAGTTAAACTTTTGATTAAGGGTATATTTATTTCATAATTCTTCTTAATTTCATAATACAAACTAACTAGTCAAGTGTCTTTTGTACTAATTTCTTTATATGCTAATTTAATTATCATACTTTCTTTCATTTCCGAGAATTCTTATTTTTAGCTACACTCGGGTTTTTAAGTGTATTTTGGTGTTCGGTGTGGAAACTGATTAAAATTTTAGATGTTTTGTAAGAATTGTTGATCGGTTGCTGTTTAATGTTGCTTGTTTTTAATTACACATGTGTTGCACGTTGCAGAATCATCATGCAACGCCTTGTTGCACATACTTAGATCGGAGCTTGTTTATGCTGTTCTGTTGTTCATTATCATTTTGAGCTTTGCCAAATTTCTGAGCATTTTTATTACCGCTCTAAGTGGCATTGCCAGTGCTGGACAACAACAAACAGTGTACTATATGTGAAATGGATTTTTAATTTTCAACTATATTTTAATGTGCGCCTCGTTGTCTTTTTTAATTGATTAATTCTTGTTCTTGTTGTTGCGTTTGATTAAAGAAAATGTTTTTTATATGCAAAAAGGTCAATTGCTACATATGGTAATTTGCCATAGAAATTATATATATAAACATGGTCCGATACTTATATGGAGAACAGTTCTCAATAGTCAAGACTGTATTCGAACATTGATGTCGTCAGACTGGAGCTGAACTTATAGAACTCATAGAGAAGCTAACTGAATCATTAATTAACATTTTCCAGTTATTTCTCAAGGCCTCTGAAGAGAGCAATAAATAAAAGAACAAAAGATTGGCAAAATTTACTTCACTTTTCTGAGAATTATATTTAAAGATTTAAAGTTTTTTGGGGTATTTTCTAAGTTTCATTTTTAGTAAGAGATATTAAGTATTCTCTGATTCTTTATTCTTCGAAAAATATATTAATATTGTTTATTTATAATAAATTGTAGGGTGTTGTCAAGTTTATCATTCTTACCTGTTTTCTCAGAACGCTGTAATTGTTATTGCTCAAAACACTTGATGATCATCAAGATTGCAGCAAACCTACAGTTTTTATGGAATGCATATCACTGTAGGGTCTTGAACTTTTTAATCTTGTCATCTCACTTTAATATCTTAGCGCCAGTACCTTGATGCAGGCCTCAGATAAACTCCCAGCGTACTAAGCCCCATAAGCTACAGTCTTTCCGGTGCATCCAAAGACGTTACAGGTGTTTAAAGGAAAACTTAATCTGAACATAAGTTCAGAAGTGGTATAGTGTGTGAATAAAACGTTTATATTTAAAGAAAGTCTAACAAATTAAGAAATTCCAAAAAAAAAATACTGAAATTTAACTTTTTTTTTAGTTACGAAATATGTCTTTGTTGCAACGCTTAAGATCAAATTATAAATATATAAAAATATCTTTTTTAATAAAATTAAAAATATACTTGCAGTTAAATTTTTTTTAAATTTTTAAACTTAAAATTAATATTATTTTTTTTACGAAAAATAATAAACTGGACAATATGGGAGTTCCTGATAAAACACACGAGCAAATTTTGTATTTTATCAAATAGTTCAGAGAGAACCGATGCGGGCGCGTGCTTTTAAAATATGTTGATACCCTGTGTCCATTAATAACGGATAAAACAGGGCATTAGTGCAAATTTATGTAAGTACACAAGTATTGTAAGTCTGAATAAAAAACAACAAAAAAAGAGATATAAATTAAGAATAAATTAATAATTCAGCTTGTTAAAAATTAGTCGTGGTTATATTTTGAAATCTTTGTTTTACTTTTTAAAATTTAATATAATTATTAAAGTGAACATTTTTAAGAATGAGTAAAAATTAAACTAAATTTTTTTTCTTGTTCAAAAGTATTTGTTAGAGTTTTTTGTGAATTTTTTTTTTAAAATTCAAAATAATCGATCGCAGTATGCAAGTTGTTTGCTTCAGAGATGCGGGGTATCTCAAAGTCGAACACTGCAAACAGCGTCGTTTTTGCATCTTTAGCTTATTCTATTTTCGTTTTCGCCGAAGCTAAGAGCGAAGTGTCGCTCCGAAGCTTGCGCTCTTTTTAAGCTTCTCTCAGCTTGTCGTTTGTCGTATGTGTATAGGTATGCTTATATAGGTATATGTGTAGCTCTCTCTCTCTCTCTCTCTCTGTCGCTGAACGATCGCTTGACACGTTTTCGCCCAGATCGAGCTCGTGCTTCGAGCCGGCACGACTTAAAGGCCGTACTCCTCGGCGGGAAGAGCATCAGGTTGGAAGTTTATGGTTGTATCCTCCACTTCAATGTCATGCCGGATAGAAGGACAGGATGCAGTCTTTTAGCATTAGAAACCAAACTCCATGGTGTCTCTTAACAAAATACAAATCTAAAGCCGATTGAGTAAAACGCTTGTTTGTGTGTCTGAGAGCGTTTCGTATGTGTGTGTGTGTGTGTGTGTACATATGTATGAAGGTATATATGAGTGTATAGCATATACAATTTTTGTATTTCAGTAAATGCAGAAGCAGAAGCATAAAAACAGAAAACAGTCTGAAGAGATAACTCGGCCGATCGCAACGAAATCGCGCGAAGCGAACTTGGAAATTTTCGTTTTGTTTTCTTAAACATTCGTCTTTTCGTCGTTTTTCGAGTTTTTTTATTTTTATTATTTTGCGCGCGCAGCGATTTGGCGATCTGACAAATTCGAGAGTTACATTTTTTCAGATTCCACGCGAAATTGAAATTCCCAAATTCGTTTTCGATATCAATTTCAATTTCCGGAACAACAACAAGTAATTTTTTCAATTATTTCAAAATGCTCGGCATCGCGTCGTGACAGTTGCTAACGGTAATAATGCTTATGAGACTGGCTCGAATGAATTTGTTGTTAATAAAAACATATTTATGCCTGCGCATGCGTGTAGTATCTCAGTGTATATCTTGTGCTGGCTCTCAACTTTGACTCGGTTTGCGGCAACCTTCGCTAGATGTCGCTGTTGTTAATCTAGAATTTAAAAAAAAGCCAAAAAAAAATTAAGAGAAAAAAATAAATGCCAAAATTTGCTACAGTGGATAAATATTAAGCTGAATATGCAGCATGAAAAGCAACAACATAAATTCTGTCTAGATACATATGTATCTGTCTGTAGTATCTGTGTGCAAATCGTGTGAATATAACATTGGATTTTGATGTTTCCGTGGCTAAGCGCAAAAACTTTCATATGACCATTCAAAAAGCAAGAGACATGCATATACAGTTGGTCAAGAAATTGTTTTAACCAAATACAAATTAAGAAAACTTTGCTTGTTATGAGCAGTGGATTTTGGTTCTTAGAACAAGTAAATAAAAGTATGCTTGAAATCTAATACATATGTTCTTTTTTGGTAAGACAATTACTTGACTCACTGTATGTGTACTTGTGTGTATTTACCAACTCATACGCAGATATGATAGCATCCGTATCAGTTAGTTTATCTTTTGGCTGTTACTCGGTTAGTTAGTTGCTAACTTCTCAAATCGTTTTATTTTATGTAGAGGTCCAATATAGTCCTACCCAGCATCCGAGAGCGGTTATCTGCCAGATAGAAGATACAATGTTTTTATATGCCTCAGTCGTCGCTGTCTCAATCTTCACCGCGGATGTCTGAGCGCGTGCGTTGTGGTTCGGTGGTGTGTGCTGTGGTGCGGAGTGTGGTGCGGCAAAGGCAGCAGTAAAGGCAGCAGCAACAACAGCAGCAACAACAGCAACAACGACGGCAACTGCCGCATTTCAATTAACAAAATAAGCAAGCCCGCAAAATCAACATAATAGATACAAACACATACACACATCGAAAGATACACATACTAGACGTATGTATAATAGGCTAACCACAAAACGAAGCCGAAACCGAAACCGAAAACCACACGCGGATTTTTGTTGTACTTGCTCAGTTGCCAAGTATAAATTGAGAAGACCGCTATGTCTAATGCATCGCCGGGAACGGGAACGGAGCCAACGCTTCCAGCTGAGGATCATCAGCTGCTCACTCCAGAGAATAAATTAAATAATTTGGAACAACTGTGCTGGGACTATAACCACGATGATACGCCCACTTTACGTAGGAAATACAATGGAATACCGTATGAGGAGAAGGAACAGAAACAGGAGACGGAGCAGACAGCAGATACTTTGGCCGCCCCGGACGACAATGTCCTGCGCTATTCGTACAAAGGAACGCCGCCGGAACTCTACTCACCCAAAAAGGAATTTATCTACACACAGCCGCTGGTCGAGAAACAGGTAAATACGAGTATACTCCGAATTGTGCCTCCAAAACTTCTTTGGCGATTTGGCCAGCCCTTCGTTTCATATTTCATGGCGTGATTTTGGGCTTTGAGTTGGGGTCTCTGCTCTTCTCTTCACTTGGCGATTGTCTTTTGTTTCACGACGTTTCATTTATTGATTTAATCGAAATCAGCTTGCGTAGAAAAAACAAAAAAAAAACAAACCAAAAAAAAAGCAACTTAATTTATTGCTTTGATTCGCATCGAATTTGTCGAGTTCTTCCATTTCTTTTATAATATCATTTGATTTGTCGATTTGTTCATTTTCTTTTTTGTCATTTTTGGATTCGATTTTGTCTTTTTTTTTATTTCTATTTTGAATTTAATTTTTTTTGTATTCACTTTTTTTTGTTGGTAACTAAAAAGAAATACAAAGAAAGCGTCGTCGCATCGACAATCGCATTCAAATACACACGCTTCACTGGGCAGACAAAAACAACATCAATAACAACAATAGCAAAAAAAAAAAAAAAAAAAAAAAAAAAAAATCAAATTCAATTGCATGCTGGTAAATTTGGAAAAAAATGTATAAAGTGACAGACAGACAGACGATCTGTAGACTGAGAACAGTTCCCAAGGGACCTCTTAAGGGGAAAACCATAAAGGCATTCTAATCAATGTTGCTTAAATTGTTATATATATTTTACTTTTAATGCATCTTTTTATTCATTTCTAAAATATTAAAATTTAATTTAAAGACAGTTGTTATACTTAAAAGAAATAAAATAAGTCTTAAATTAAATTATGACGTAAAGGTTAACTGGATAACAGCAAAAAACACATACTTATTTACACGTTAACACTAATTTTCATTAACTAGCGTCATAACGTAACTGAATACGTCATAGAAAAACGTTTATATGCTCATTTAAGTACATGCATATCATATCTTGACACCATAGGTGACCGATAAGAATTGCGCCATTTCTGACATGTGCTTCCGTTAAGCAATTTAACAGTCTTATCTTTATCTCAATCGTTATCTATTCCATACCTGTACAATGCTTGATGCCCACATTAATCTACTAGGAATCAGGTGATTCATGAGAATAATGTTAACAACAATATTGTTTACATCAAGATAATTATGTATGGAAATGAATAAAAAATATTGACATGTTTATTATACTCACATGTCCATAAAACAACATTTGATGTCGTGTCATGAATGAGATTGTGATCTGAATCAAAGATTTCATGCTACAAATTCGCCACTTGCAGCTGCAAGCATAAATAATGTGAATGCAGCACATTTTTAATGTCTTACTCGGGTGGTTTTCTTTGGAGCTCTGTCTGAGAACTGCGGATAGTTCAGTTTTCGGTCTTCTATAGAAGGCGATCAATCTGGCAATCTGTCTAGGTTTTGGAACGTGACATTTTAGCCTGTGTAAACAAAACGGAAACCCATTTGTCACTTAACAATATCCATTTACATTTTATCAGCGTTACGACCTGTAGCACCTCGATAACTATGTAAATACAGTATGTCAAGTAATTGTTGGGACAGCAAAAATATACTTTGGTATCTTAACTATATTTCTTAATTTAATTTAGAAAAAGTTATTGAAACAAATTTAAAAGAGATGAAATAATGGAATATGCTAACAATTTAAAAAAATAAACAAATCTAGAGAGTCGAGGAGGATGTAATTATGTGAATTCCTACATGTAAGTGTAATTTTTGAAAAACAACACGAAGTCTTGCCTGTTCTCGTCTCGAATGAATACATACGATTATTCATATTAGTTGGGAGTACTCACATGTAAATGGAATTCATAAATAATGTTGGCTGCGTATTAGGAAGTCATGCGGCTGTCAGAACACATGTTCAATACTATACTACACAACGTACCGAGTACGAGTATTGATAAGACACTTTATGGCCATGTGTTTAACCCCTATGGAACGGCATTCATGCGGCATGATTCCCAGAAACTGGACTAGACACGCCCAGTTCGCAGTGGCGTCAATTGAATGCCCTGCCCTTATTGTGGATCTTTCTAAAAACTCGTCCACAACTGATCACACTTAAGCGCACATGAAAAATAGGGGCAATTTTTTTTGAAAAATATTTCTTACTTAAGCTCTTTGCTTTTGTTTTTCTCATTTTGTTTTCGTCTATCTTAAAAATAAATTCTGTCATTTTTTATGTGGCGCTAGTTGCTGTAAGTTTCGAGTACATATCTATTATATATACAATACATACAATTTATTTATATTTATTGTAGAGAATTTAGCGTTTGCCAAATCCAATTTGTATTTCAACAATGATTTTTGTACATTTTTTTAGAAATTGAATTGAATATTTATAAAATTTATATATTTCTGTCGTACGACGACGCTTTGCGCATGTTTCTTAGCCCATTTTGTTGTTGTTGCCAATTTATTTTTTTTGTCTTTTCGCGTTATTTATTTTGTCTACTTTAAATAAACATCATGAAAAATTTTAGCGTTCGTTGACATCGACAAAAAATAAGGGGCACAAGTAAAAGAGCTGTAGTTGAGAGTGCTCAACTATAAGATACCCCGTGAAAAGCTCTGAAATTTAGATTTCGCCAAAAATAAGCAAAAAGCATGCAAACAAATATTCAAATAATAAAACTATAATAATAATATTAATAAAGACTATAAGCTATATTTTTCGGAAATAATTAATATAACTTCTTACAAATCTATCTCTAGATAAATCTATATATTTTTAAAATTGTCCTAGAACTTTATTAGCTTTATGGCAGATCAATGGACAGAAATATAGATTTATTTTATGATATTGATTAAAAAACAATTGTTATTAATAATATAATATAGAAAATTAATAATTCTTTATTGTACACAAAACCATAATACCCTTTTGTGTTCATAATCAATGGGTATTAAAAGAAAAAAATTGTAAGAAATTAAACATTTGTCTGACACTCGCAAATGCCAAAAATTTTCTATAAGCCGAGGCACGATTTCAATGGGTGGCGTTCGTATTCGCACTTTGGGGTAGAGTACTAAGTATTATCGCACAATAGTATCTAAAGTATTCTTTAAAATTAACTCGAATTATTCTGCTCAGCTCAGAGTCGTGTACTTGAATATGACTTACCTGTGGTAATAATTCTTTAAATTTTATGTGATATTTGTATTTTCGGGAAGGGCCCTTTGTGATAAAGAACGACAAACAGCTCGGCTGAATTATAATGCTCTCATAATGGCCAAAATGCTCAGTGATTTCAACTGACATGAAAAAGAAGGCTGAAAATAAAGAGAAATAATCGTAAATTGAAGTGTATTTTGGTGGGGCGTGACTTTAGGGTGTTGGGGACAGAGTCTCAGTCTCAGTCTCAGTCGCAGTCGCCGAGTTGTTGGCTTTGAATTTTGAATATTATTATTATTATAATTATTCGTATGGGCTTGTTATGTTTACGTGCTCAGTGCCCCAAAATCTGCCTCAATTACCCACCCCGCCCGCATTGAGCCACCCACGTTCGTGTGCAAAAAAACAAACATTTTTAAAAAAATAAACTTAAAAAATTCTTAAGCAATATCAAGTTAAAAAACTGTCAAAGTGATTAAAAAATTAAAATAAACTGAATGTCAGCAAGAATCACAACGCGGCAGAGATGTGAGACGACAAGTGTTTGTTGATTTTAATTAATTCTTTTTTAATGTATCAGCTAAGATTAATATTTAACATTTTCAACCTGGTGAACAGTTGGTTTTAAAACAGATTTCGGATTTGGGATTTTCGATGTCAGATTTGGTATTTCGGAATTCGCAATTCAGACTTCGAATCTTGTTTCGTTTGGCTATTTATTATATTAATATGGACTTTAGGCAGCCATTTTAAGCAAGGCATTAGCATAATTGCTTACCAATGTCCCATCGCCCATTCAAGGCGAAAAACACCTTTAATAACTGTGTGTTCAATTTTTCTACACATTTGTTTTGTTTATCTTTTTTTCTCCTCTTTTTCCGCATGTCAAAAGTTGTGAATGAATTTTGCGGCAAATCGATTTGAGTGTTATTAGGAGGAAGATACACGCATTTGCATTTGGATAAGTAATAATTTGTTTAGCTGATTTGTTGGGCTTACATCAAAAGCCAGAACCGCCTATAAACTTGAAAAATTAGCTAAATCTGGTTTCGGTCTCGGTCTTGGCCGAAGATTGCCGTCTTCAGTCTTAATGCTTTATATGGTATTTAGCCTGTTTGTTTTGCCTCGTTTGCGGCAGTCTTGGCCATAATAGGCTAACCGAAACGCGAAGAAACGCTCTTAATGATTTTTTATTTATTTGCTGTCATTTGCTGTGAGCGTTCTTCACTTTTGCAGTTGGAACTTGTAACATAACTTTACATAATTTCATTAACTGCGAGCATATTATTATTTGAATTTTATGACACTCGTTTAATTATAACAAAAAACTTTTGTCATCGCTTTGGTGGCATCATCAGCGATAGATATACAGTTGGTCATAAAATTGTTTTGATAAAATAAAATAATAAATTATTATTATTTTTATAAAATCAATTTTATATAATAATAAAAATAAAATAAAAAAAAATATGTGAATTTTATAAATTGTCAAAATAATTATCTTACTTACTGTATGCATCTTAAGCTCTGGCATTATCGACTTGAGCTTAACGCTTTGCATATAAATTGGGGGCCTTTATTCATATGCAAAACTCTTGTGCCTGAATTCAGAAGTCAAAGTGGTTCTGCTCCCGCCCCCCTCCTCCTTCTCTACACCCCTCTAGCCTATTTAAAAGCAATATTTGGAAGCTTCAGACATCATCGCTTTATCATTGAACTCGAATGGGTGCAGCAATCCCATAAACCGAACACAAGCCCAACTTGAAATATCCAAATAAAAAGATACTTTAATGGCAGGGTCTTCTCTCTTTTTTATTAGAAATATTTAAAGGAGCCCATTGGGTAGTCCCGATCTGTCGGAATTCCTTTGTTTCGATTCCCAAGAATTAGACGAAATGTTGCGGTTTTATTTATACATTTGAGAGAGATGATTTATGGATCGACTGAGGTCGTTTTGATTAGAGAGGAGAGTTCGCTGTGCAGCCTGCAGTTCCTGGATGTGGAGGAACACTTGAATAGCGGCTTCTTGGAACATGATAATCATATGTTGGAGTGAATATTCATATGTATTCATAATCGCATTATAATCCCACACCCTTACATCTATTTGTTATTAGTTGTTTGTTATCTAAATAAATTTAGCTGGCGGGCTTCTGGTTAAAATCCAGCAAACTATGATTTGCATATAAATTCGATTTATTGTCATAATTAAATCGACCAGTTTTGTTTATTATCTATTTGCATTTCGCTGGCTCGGCAGCCTCATCTATTGCTTGGACAAATATTTCCGTGTTTGTTTTCGCTGCCGATTGCTAAATGCCGCTCAACTTGCCGCTTATAGACCTAGGACCACACACGGCCAAATGTATGTACTACATATATGTATGTATAAACTTGGCCCTTAAGACCAGTCACCTGGTGATACCTGTAGATACATACATATATTGTAGTCAGAACACAGAGTACTCGGCAACTGATAGATGTTAATTTGTGGAACAAATGTGATGTGATGTTTACTCAAATGTTTAGCTACAGTGAACACACACATTTAACACTGACGCGGGCCAACGGGGCGTATGAATGTGCGTGAGTGAGTGTCTGTTATGTATACGCCGAGTTGTACAATTGATCGAAATGAAATCGTTTCCTCATCGACACAAACCGATGATCTGTGTAATCACATCTGTATATGTGTGTGTGTGTGTGTGTGTGTAAGTGCGCCTAACAACAACATGACATAGAACTTGCTGATAACATCTTTTCTTATCAGCGCACCGTTGTTGGCGAATATGAGTTGAGGCACGTCTGCCTCTGGCTCTGGCTCAGCTGTCTGTTTGCTATTTATAATTACCAGACAATCTAAACAATAAGCTTATTTATAATAATCTAATTAATTTGGTAATATTGTTGTCTGTTCATGCAATAAAAGACGAGCCAGCCACAATGCATCAATACTTACATAAACATACACATAAGTCCATATGGATCTTTATATTGATATACATTTATAGATCGGTCTATGGATACATATGTTTTCATTTTAAAAATTGTGCATATTTGTATGCGTTGCTTGTTCTATTTTTTATTTAGACAAGTGCATGTGCGATCAAGTTTAAAAAAATACTCATGCACATTATAAATGTACATATATATATATTTTATGAATATCTACAGTATAAGTTTAAATATTAATGTATCTACACATATATGCATATGATAATCATCAATCAAATGATTGGCAATCAACGGTCAGTTCAAAGCCATTTTCATTTATGACGTAAGTCAAGGCAATGATTAAATTTTTACTGCATTATAAACCCTTTTTTATAGCTTTCGGTCAGCTTTAAATTAATTTTGATAGCTTTAAGACAAAAGATTTATGCACACATGTCTCACAGATTTTTGAACATTTTGGGCACTTTGGTTTTATGTGAAAATGTATAATTGTTGTACAACTTTTAATCAATATTCTTAGACCCCGTATTTATTTATAAAATAAGCACGAGCAATATTTTAATTTTAAATGAAAATTCATGAACCTAAAATGCATTTAAAATGCAAAAGATGAATTCTATTTACGCAGGTTGAAACTATTTCAAATATTTCTAAATCGATTTCAGTATAGCGTATAGTTTGTTAGAAACTAAATATTTTGCAAAATTGAATTGAATTGAATTGAAATTAAAATTAGTGATTGAAAATTTTAAATTTTTTAACCAGAAAATATGTATAACATGTTAGCTGCTACTGAGTCTAGTGCAAAATAAAAATATAAACCGAATAGGAGCAATTTGTATGCTGCATGCTGAACACAGTACTTGCCTTCAAGTACAGCAAACAAAGTATAAAATTCGTGAAAAAAAAGGAACAGCATGAAGAGCGAGACGAAATAAGTCAAAAGGCCTAAAGAAAAGACTTTGAAAAACCTAAGCACGTTTATTAATTTTTAGCACTCCAAACAATTGACAATTTTGCTTAAGTAAAGCAGGCGTGTCAATTAATCAACAATATACACAAATTACTGAATTCCAGCAACAACAGCAACAGCAACAACCACCTCCAATTGACAACTGTTGCCGACAGCAACACCAACCGTTGCTGCTGTAAAATGCGTTGAGCTCTATTAATGTTCAGTTTGTGAGACAGGCGTCGATGTGTGAAATGCTGGCGAGTGCTGCAAAGTAATCGATAAATGCGATGCTTATTAATTTACCATCCCTATCGATTGATATTTGTAACTGTAACAAAACAAATATCTAAGTTTCGTTCACAAAAAAATATTTAATCAAAGACATTATAAGATAAGTTTATTATTAATTCCACTTTTCTGATAAGAAAAAGATATTATACCCTGTAACATTTAATAAGTAATTTTTTGTTGAATAAAACAACAACATTCTATTTGATCAATACTTTTGTTCTTGGCAATGCAAACAGAATGCTGACTAGATAAACAGGAACAGCTGTGTGCGATAGTTGCGCTATTGAACGCTAGATGGCGCGTAAGTGCTGACGAAACTTCTGTGGAAGCATTCAAATTTAGTGTATTTAATAAGCATTTAGAGATGTAATTATGAATGTATTTGTTTGGCCTATTGTTATAAGGCTGATCGATATAAGCACACACAAATAAATGAGCATATGTAGGTATATGATGACGGGAATGCCTTGTTATTGTACAATTAGTTTGTATTTATGTTTCGGCGGCTGCTGCTGTCGCTGTCTGTCGTATAATTAAACGACCATTAGGCGTATTTAGCTATGAAATTTGGGTCATTACCAAAGCAACAGCAGCAACAGTAACAACAACAACAACTAGAGTAACAACAGCAGCCCAAAACTCGCACACGTGCTGAGACTTCGACTGAAAGCTAAGGCTACTTTTGTTGCTTTGGTTGTTGTTGTTGTTGTTGTTGTTGCGTGGATGTGTTTATTATGATTAGACGATTATGTATTTTGTGGGCTGCACTGCAATCTATCTATCGCCTGTGCATCTGTTCTACATAAATAAGTATATTAAAATATACTTGCTAATAAATTAAAGCCGACTGACCGCCAATTTGCATTAACAACAAACTAACGAGAATAGTTTATTGATGGAAGGCGAAAGTCTAAGGTTGCCACAAGTTGCATGCCTCATTCTGGGCATGCGTGAAGAATTTCAAGCGTGGGAACTTTGACGCTTTTGAGATTCTGAATGAATGCCACAGTCTGAGCTTTTTTAACGCTACGACTTTGGCTTCGGGTTTGGCACACTGGGCCGGGTTTGTTTTTTTGGCTGCCCCCGGGGCACAGTTCGTGTTTATGGGTTCACTGACAAAACAGACAGGTAAACTCAATTATTGACTAATGAAATCTGCAAGAAAGAAACAAGAAAAAACTCGTAGGCAAGGCAACAGGCAAGAGAGACTTCGAGAGACCCTGCAAATATTATAAACTGTTGTGAGTTTTAAACAAATCAGCCAGAAATATTTGATCTGGAAAATGGGAACATCTTAGATATCTATGTTTTGATGGGGTATTCTGAAAATGGGATAAACTTTTATTTTATATTTTAACCCTTTTATTTT
This sequence comes from Drosophila recens, assembly GCA_037043495.1. NCBI lineage: Eukaryota > Metazoa > Arthropoda > Insecta > Diptera > Drosophilidae > Drosophila > Drosophila recens. The sequence goes on along the minus strand of JBAMBJ010003077.1, from coordinate 75,193 downwards.
TGTGAAAATTAAAAAAAAAAAAGTTTAATTTGAATTTTTTTTTTATAAAAATAGAAAATTTAAAAAGGAAAAAATTGAAATATACTTAAATACATATTGTCGTACTTCTTGGTATTTTCTTGTGCTATCTTAGTATTTACAGTAATCTACATACCAAAATTGGTGTATTTACATATTATAGTCTCTGAGGTAAACTTAAACATACCCTTTCCTCTTTTAAAGTACAGGGTCTTAAAAAAAAACAAGTACGAGTACGAGTATAGTAAGTAATAAGTGTTGGGGCAATATTCGCACTAGCAGAATTAATTGTTAACCGTAACAGTTTTGGGTTTGTAAACCTGCCAGGCATGTGTCAAGGAAATTGGGTCATATCATATGGCCAAAAGAATCAGACACACTTCAAAAAGAGACTTCGATTTGCAAAAAAAAACTTGTTTCAAAAATGCCCGTAGATATACACCCACAGGTGAACTCTCATTGGATTTGTCATGCCACCTGGCCAACATGACAATTGCCAAACTACAATCAACAAACTATGAGCATAAAAGCCCAATCAAATCGAACACGGTAATGCAAAGCATTTAGATTGATGGCATGATTGTGCATACAACATAAATAAGTACAATAAATTAGAACCAGAACCTGGTAAACTGAGACTCTGTCTTTAATTTGGGGGTCAGAAACACCAGCGGTTAATGAACGCACCAAAAAAATATCGCAGACAATGCAAATATCAATAAATATTCGACAATATCGAAACAATTGCCATCGTCGGCAGATTGGTAGTAAAACACAGTTATGGGTGATAAATATATTTGTACTCGGACTTGGTAGTAAAAGCGATTGATTTCCCAACAATCCAACGCTTTTCGCATATCAAGTTAAAAATAATAAATTGATCGATTTATAAGCTAAGCCTCGATTCAGCAATAAACAACTAGATCGACTAAATACTTAAAATACCATAGCAAAGCATGCTAATGAGTGTATTCATTTGGTTTAGCATTGTTTGCATTTCTAATCTGAGCTTTTTATATTCAATTTTATTAATTTTATTACCTTTGTGTTTATTAATATAAACAGAGACATCGCCGATCCCAAAATGTCTTCTTTTAAGTAATAGACTAGCCATTTTATAGCCATACATATTGAATTTGGTAAATATTATAGGACAGGAAGTATGACCATTTCGAAATATTCTTTGGATAAACAAGTTTTTGATTGATTCTTCTAATGGGTATGACGAGTTATGTTATAAAGTAGGTAACTTTATCGCTAAATCGATCTATAAACAGTAAATTATAAAATCGTAATTTGTAGTAAAATTTTAAAACTTGAAAATATAAAGAATATAATAAAACTATTTACTTTCATAATTTGTAAATGCAAATTTTTATAGTTTCTAGTATTACTTATTAATAAGTTGCATTCATATTTTTTATATACACTATACCAATTTAGAGTTTTATTAATCAGAAAACAATATTTGTTAAATTTCTGAATTTATGAAGTGCATTTCGTATTCGATCGCACTTTGCCAATCACATTTCCTAATATTATTAATGCGTTTAGCTGAAAACATTTATTACCATACTCGTATTTATAGCCAAGATTAAGTCGATTTTTATGTGAAATCTCTAGATTGACTTCGATTACTTATATGTATGTATGTAGAAGCCCCTCCCAAAGTTAAATGCAATAATCGTAGTTGAAGGTACGGCTGGCACCTTTATTTGATTAGGTTGATTGTTGCAGGTGGCTGAGCAGCTAACTAAATACAAAACACTCATGTGTGTACTCGTCGCAGTCGCATGTTGCAACTTAGAGCTACCCACTAGGGAAACACTGTCAATTCAAAGACCGAACAAATACAAGTTCGAGTTAAAAGCAGCTTTCGAGTACCCATTGAGTGTACATCAAACCTCAAATGGCGTTGAATAATTAAATTCAAAAAGAGACTCGAATAAATATTAATATTAATTTTAATGTATGCGTATAAATGCCATATTTGTTGCCTTAAATTATCCAAAGACAATGGCTTGAATGCACTGGTTAGCCCACTTGCGAATCAAGAGACTTATTAGGAGACGAATATCTGAGATCTCAAAGATGAAATGAGTTGATATTGCGGGTATTGAAAGCAGTTTCAATTCGAAGTCGAGTTGATGCTTCAAGTCTACAAAATTCACTCCTTTTTGGTGCTAAGCATTCAAAAATTCAAATGTTTGTTTTGGTTTGGCCTTAGACATCAAATTGTTGGCTATCGAGAATGTACTCGTAAATCAACGAATTCAAAAATCTTCAAAAAGATTGGCTAGACCAGCAATCGGAAGCTGTTTTCGCTTTTGTTGCATTTGTAAATAGGGTCATCTCGCATCAGATTCGTTTTTTACGCAGTTTTTGATAGAAAGCAGCTGGGAAAGTGCTGTAAATACACTGAAAATAATTATACTTATTTTAAAAAATCATCATTAATGATTATTGAAAGAGTTTATAATTTATTATTTATTTATTTTCAAAATTAGACAAAATATATAATTTTAAATCTAAAACATAAGGGGGTGATTAGAGTGTTTATAATTTAAAAAAATGATTTTCTTAGAGCTCTAAGGTATCTGTACATTTTTGATTGGGTTAGGATAATCTATCTTATATTAGGTTAATCTATCAATATTATGGTGTGATTATAGACTATACGTATTTGATGGCTATTTTTGTGTAAATTTTTGTTTTGAGTGTACCTCTTAGCCTTTGTGGCCCCTGTATATGTGTTCCCAATATTGTTTGGTGCGTGGCCTATGTAAACATGTCAAAGCGAGCACACAAATTACTCGTACAATTTCGGCTGACTGTGAGAACATTCGACAGCTGCAGGAAATCTGTACCATTAAAATATGTAAATATATCTGTGAACGAGTATTACTTGTATACTTAGTCGACATTTAGATAGATATATAAATCATTACAAGGTTAAGAGCTGATGTTGACCGACCCCAATCATATTTATATGTATCTGATGTCAAGTGTGCGGGATGTTCACGACTTTGACACATGTGTTGGAAAACGATCGAAGAATTAGTAGAGTGAAGACAACAACTACAAGTATGGGTACTTGGATGGTGAAACGGTTTTTTAATGGAGTTCACAGATCGGGCGGCAATTGAAATTGAAATTGAAATTGTGGCACGTCATGGTGGCACTACGATGATGATGCGATGCGATCTGCTAGATGATTTTTGTAAATTTGCTCGTAATAATAATAAGAACAACAACATCAACATCTCATAATTATAACAATTTCAACACATTTTCTGATGAGAACTGTCAAAAATATTTCAGAAATTCCAGCAGTTCGCAGTTTAATTTCAATCCCAACTCAAGGCTCGCTGCCGACTGCCTGACTAGTTAATGAATATAATCTCTTTTGATGGATTGACCAGAGCCCAGGCCAGATCCAGAATTGGTTTCTCAAGTCCCCAGCTCGGCTTTATATGATCTTTGGTTTTGTTTTGTTTTGTTTTCCTTTCATTTCGTTTCATTTAATTTTCGTTTTCAGTACATTGGCATTGTCTTAAGGTCTGTTAAAATAATACGAAAATTTTATTAATTCTTATGCTTTATTTCTCGTCGTAATGCTGTTGATTTCTTTTGGACCTCAATCAGCATTTTTGTTCTGATACCCTACACACAAGTACGCACGATTCAAATAGGCCGTTTGCTAAGTCGTTTTATGTCTTGAGATAAGGCGGATCTTACTTATGTTTTGTTAATTACCGTTTGAGAATTGAAATGAGCACGTAATTAGCAAATTATGCTTATCTGATCCTTTCGCTATTTAACTTAATTTGGCAATTTTTTATCTAATTATCTATTCCAACTTAATCAATTGCTCTAACAGTTCCGGATGCCTCTCTTATCCTCCCCCAATCTTCGTGTAGGGCACTTGAGCAGCTCAATTAACTTAGATTTTATCTTGTGTGATTGCTGGCCAGCATGTGTTCGTATCGTAAGTCAAAAAAATAAAAATGAAAAACCAGTTTTACATACGAGACTGGCTAAAATCGTTGTCTCTTCCTCTTCTTTCGTTTCGTTTCTCCAGCTTCTTCTTACATTCTACTCAGCTGTCGCTTTAATTTTGTTGGTGGGCGCTACAAGAATTTAATGAAGCGTTAATAAGTGTCCAACCAATATGTGCGCTCATTATAAGAAGGGCTTTATACACACTAAATAGCTCTTTTGATAGGCATCAGAAATTCATTAATAAACGACAGACAAAAAAAAGAGGAGAATGTCATGAATGTCATCCCGTCGTATCGAATTTTGCATACTATAAATATAAATAAAACTCGATAATCTTTCGATTTTTATTCTTGTTTCTTTTTCTTTTGGCACACGTGTATAGTATTTAGTATGGTTATTCATAGGGTATACGAGCTGAATTATGGGCTCGTCACTTTTATTGAAATTTCTCATTTCGTATGTATTGTAATTAAGACCAAGACGAAAACAAAGATACAGAGCAGTGACCATGCGATCATTGCCTTTGGGCTTTGTTTACGACAATTGCCCATTTCGATCAAAAATACAATCATATCATGGACAGTTGGTGCCATAGCTAATTTTTCATTAAATTGTAATAATAATTCATTAGGGAAATGTTTGACTTTTACAGCTATTTAAAAAAGCAAACTGTTGTTTCTTATTGGCAAGGCATATATAACAACAGATCTGTGGCAGGGACGCACAGTGGTCAAAACAGACACTCTAGCTTACAAAAATAAATCATCGAAATTTAAAAACTGAATTTTTTTTTTTTTTACAAAATTTTATTTAAATACAAATTTCATTTTAAAATAAGTAAGAGGTTACAGAATATTATTTACAGTCGTATTGATTATGCGACATATATTTTTCAGACATATTTTTTACTTTAAAAAAATTACTGATTTATCAAAAAAATAAATAACATAACATTTGTTTTATAAATAATGTCGCTTCATTAGATCCTCGTTGGAATTATACCTGCAGGCATAAACTTTGTAGAGTATAAGCCAGATTGTCCATTTCATCCACGGTGGGATTGCGCAAGGGGCAGACAGAGGGGGAGGGGCAAGCAATTTATTTGCCTTAAGCAGCAGACAGCGCAACGCCAACGCAGCAGCAGCAGCAACATCCGCAGCAACTGCGCCCTTTCTTTAGTGTTGCTGCTGTGTTAATGTTGCTGTCGTGCAGCAACAGTTGTAACTTGTTCCGTTCTTGACTGCGTCGCAGCTGGCGTCGCCGTCGCGTCTGCGTCTGCGTCGAGGCAGCATCCAGCAACATCCAGCAACAAAAGCAGATAGATCTCTGTGATCTTTCAGTTGCTCGCGACATGTAGACTCAAGCATGCGGATGACGCGAGTGCAAAAACAACTTGAAAACAGAAACAAAAACAAACACAAGGATACATTAACACACCCACGCGCATAAGATAAATTAAGGACTTCTCTGCATTTTAAATTCAGACCGAGGCTTGGCCGTAAACACAATTTACAAAAGCGCAGCTTAAACGCCTTACAAATTGCCCAAGTGGAAAGAGAGGAAGAGACACAGTTCACGTCTTGTGTCTTGCCTCTGACCAGCAACAACATCGGTATTTGTGCAACAGTTTAGTGAACTTGGGCTGCGAGTTCATGCAACACGACAACGACACTTCTTGGGCTCCTGCCTCTCGTTTCGGGCCAACTCGGATCGCATTGCAACTGCGTGAGTTGCTGTTGGGCGCGTTGATTGCTGGCGTGTATGCTGCATGTTGCTGCCGTGTCTGTGTCTGTTTGCGTTGTGGCCAAGCGTAAATTGCATGTGGGCGTTGCGTCTGCGCATATACGCGCGGTTATCAAGAGTGTTATCGTGTCGAGGAAAATGCAGTGCAAATAGCCAAAAGGCAAAGGGGAAATCAATACACACAAAGAAAACAATTAACAGTAATAATAAATAACAGAGTTACTGAAAATAAAACACTCTGATAGTGTCAGCAAGGTGAAAATATTTAGTTAAACATTTAATTGTATTTATTTTACAAATTAGTTAACGTTTATTAAATTGTGTTTAAATTAACTTTTGTTGTATATTAATTGTTTTAATATCTAAAAGATATATAAAGGTTTTTTAATATTCAGTTAAAGTTTTTAAGTTGATTACTGAAGTGTAATATTTTTCATATTTAATTTAAAATTCTCAATCGGTTTTAGCTTGTTCGCATTGGCGATCACTTTGATGTTATTATTTTTAATAAACGTTTGATACTTTATTATTTTAATATTTAAATTCATAAATTGAATATTAAATTATTTCATGCAAAAAGATTTAAAAACATAAATTTTTTTTAAAAATTCCATATAATTTATTATCTACAATATATTTAATATAATATATAATAAACAGTAAACAGTAACTGTCCAAGTGATAACTGAAGTGTTCAAGTGATTAGTGATCAGTGATCAGAGCTCAGTGTCCAGTGAGCCTCAAGATGTTAGCCGCTAGCCCAAGGCCCGCACAGAATGAGGCCGAAAAGCCAAACTATGCCATCGAAGTGTTACTTCAGGTAATTAAAATGCGTAGAGTCCATGCTATTATTAAGTTGAGTCTCTTAAAATTGGCGAAACAAAAAAAAGAACAAAAAAGGAAATCGAGTTTTCTGTTTTCAGCAGTTTTTCAATTCATTCCGCTACTTTTTTCTTTATGGTGACCTCAATTGGTGGGCAATAAAATTTGCTTGCCGCTAAATTTTAATGTCTTGTAAAGTGTGCTGTAAAATTTATGCTCCCAAGTGCGCAGCATACTCATAGAATCATTGAATTGTTGGCTTTTTCCAACTTAATACTGTGTGTGTGTGTGTAAGTGGTTTGCCATAAAAGTAAGCTTGTTTTTTTTATTGTTTAATTATGATTTTATTATGCTTGTAATTAGGAAAATATAATCATAAAAAAATAACAAACAATTGTTGTTTTTGCGGCTATTGAAATCTTAATCTTAATTGGATCGCTCATCATTTTGGGGGAACCAGTTTCTTAGTTAATAATCAAATATTTCTCGATTTAATAAACGACTATATACTCTACTCTGAGCAAAATAATATGCTAAATAAGCGTGTAGCTTTCTCATTTTTTATTAGTACTTATTTCTCGTTTTGCTAAATCTGATTAGCAATGATCTAAAATCTCTTGGAAATTAACAGAACGAGTTTGTCAAATGGAATTCCCCATAAATTTCTAAGCCACATGAAACTCCCATAAATTCGATATAATTAAAGTTGAAATGATGGCTGAGAAATATGTGGAAACTGTTTGCGTAATAAATTGCATATAAGGACTTCCTAGAAGATTGAGATGAACTCACAAGATCAACGCACCCACATCACATTCGAAAACGGATTTTCGCAGTTATTCTTTGGCTTTCATCTTAATGTCGGCACTAGCCGACGAATGGCAGGGTATCAAAGAGTGGGAAGTGCGGCGACAATTCGTGGGCGCGGCACGAGACTTGTCACAGCCATTTGGCAATTAACGCTAAATAACAATAACAACCACCAGAGACAGAAAATTTCGACAAAAACAACAATATATGTATTCAAAAAATGCGCCAAAAAGATGCCCGCCCAGTCGCCCAGGCGTTCCGACTTTATGGGATCATAAATTCATAGAAGGCATTCGTTGATGCGCAGCGTCCAATGAGCCAAGACGCTGCCACACCCTCTCAGCCACGTCCAAAACATGCACAGTCAGAAAAAAACACAGACACTGTCGAGACGATAGACACACGCCACAGTTCCAGGCTCAGGGACAGCAAAAATGATCTTAACCGATAGAGGAACTCGGTTAGAAGAGCGGATAACGGGCCAAGTTTCTACATTTTTATTTTCGTTTCGTCTATGGTCAAGATCGCAACGTCCTTGGCGCCACTTTGAGAAGATTTTGCTTAGTATATATATTTAATTATACCTGGTACTTCTCGAGTACAAAGGTATATTGTATTCGATTCAATTATTCTCACTGTAAGCAAGCAGAAAAATTATTAAATTTATAGAGAATTTAAAGAGATAAAAAGAATATAGTAATAGTCGGGAACTTAACTAAAGCGTTCTAACTTGTTTCATTTTGTAATTTGCAGATGTCTGTAATATATTATAAAATATGGACATAAATGTATAATTATAGAAAAGAAATGTACACCAATATAAATATATTTGTATAAGAGTTGAATGCAATTCAAAACAAAGAGGAATACAATAACAATTAATACCCTTACTGATTATTTCCAAATATTATTTTTGCGATTGTAAAATATATAAATCTGGTCTGTCAGGCTAATCAAACATATATATGCATAGTTCATAGAGTAGGGGATGTTATCTCTGATTTCTTGCACATAGCGAAAATACCCTTTCTATATTTTTCAGAAAGTGTATAGGGTATAATTAGCATGCTTGTCGAAAAAAAAACACACACACTCACATATATAAATACAGTAAAATTCTAAATTTATATTCGGCGCTAACGATCGAATACGAGAAACACGAACTTTTCTATTTCAGCAAAATTTGGCAAATGCTTGAAGCTAGGTACGGAGTGAAAAATAACATTTTGCCAGCGAATAGTGTTTAAAAATTTATTCATAACCAATGTATTACAAAAGAGTAATTAAAAATTAAGCAGTAGAAATTTTGATCGCCTTGTTAAATAATTCCAGATGACATTATATCCCTTTTAAATGGTTTCCAGACGAAATTCTCAGACGTAAGAGCTATTTGTTGTTTGCCGAACAGTGTTGTACAACGTCTGGAATGTCAAATTCTTCCTGTCTGAAGTTAAAGAGAAAGAAAAATATTTATGAAAGCCCCCAACTGTAGAATTCACATTCTCTTCGTAGCCTACGCAATGCAAGATTGCTCTTCGTGTGTTTATACAAATCTGTGAGGAGAATTGCTCAAAGATAGTCGGAAAACTGTGGGAAAACTTTATGTTTTCCTTGCACATGATTCAGTCTGCTTTCGAATTTCGAAATTCGCACAGTCGTCGCGGTATATGTTTTAAAACATTTTCATGCCCACGCTTATTTTAATATTTCTCGAGCTATACGAGACAAATAAAAAATATATTGAAGATCGTGTAAAACAAGAAGTGCTCTAATTCATAATACTGTGGGACGGCAATGTGAAGTGCATTCGAAATTCTAGTAATGGCCTAAGTTCTCCATCCTTAAATCGAACTTATTCTTGCTGGCGTCGAAAATGTCATTAGTTTTATAACAACTTACGAACCGGATAAATTTTGAAATAACTCCAAACGAAATTTGAAAAGAGAAGCAATAGACGAAGCTAAGCTTCGGGTTAACTCGATATTATTTTCGAGCTATCAATTTGAAGGTGAATATAAACAGTAATGAATGAAGACAGTAATGTATAATTTTTGAAAGACTTGAGCAATGGAAACATCTTAGTTAACTTTAGTCATAGCAGCAAATCTATTTTAGTTGATTGGGATGTCTTACAGAAATCCCAATTGAAATGAAATTGAATCAATGTTTATGCCAAACTTTCACACATTTGAAGAAAGAAAACTATAAAATTCAAAATAAACCAAATACGCCCTTTTACTAAAAATAGAAACACCCACAATTGCTTTATCTCCTAGTGGGTGTGAGCGTGTTGCAAAAAATTAGAAGAGAAAAAAAATAAAAATAAATAAAAAAATGTATAGAAAAAATAATTAGTTAATATATTTAACAGACAGAAACTGCAGAAAGCGGCCACAAGCCAAACAAATCGGAGAAATGTCGGAAAAATAAACAAAAACGAAAAAAAAGGAAAAGAAAATAATAAAAAAAAATGTTGTTCTAAAAAAAATTTAGACAAATGATGAGTGAGAAGATTTGAGGTTAGATTTATAGCAAAAATAAAATTTCCAAAGGTATCGAAAAGAAATGCTAAATAAAAATCTGCATGGCATAGAAACGAGAGGAATCTAAGAGGCATGGCTACCAAAATAGCACATGGCCGTGTTTCTTTTTTATAATTTTGGCCATTCTTTTTATTTACTTTACCTATGCCCATTGTTTGTGCTTATGGTTGGTGTACAGATACAAAGATAGAAGCGTGTCAGAATTTTGATATATTTGTTTGAAAATTGTCTGTGTGCAGAGGGTTGAACGTTTGCCGGTTCTCGGTGCGGCTATTAAATGTATTATATAATCAAAAAATAGCAACAACGAGGAAACAATAAAAATACTTTAATTAATCCACCCAAAAGGCAAAAAGAAACCAAACCAAGCGAAAGCATCATCAGCGAAAAAGTCCAAATTGCAATAAAAACTGTGATATATGCTAGACATAAACAAAAGAAAAAATTTATAAATTGGCAATAATTAAAAAAAAAACAAAAAGAGCAACAGCAACATCATTTGTCATACGAACATATCAAATATGTAAAAATGAAAATGAAAATAAATATAAAATAATGCAAATAATAAAAGCAAAAACTATGTGGCACATGTGGCCGAATTAAATTAAGTTGAGTGTTGACTGCTCGAAATGTGAGTAGACTCTGTCGAGTCGACGAATATTTTCTTGTAAGATTTATTAGCTGCGACTAGAAGCATTATCTACAGATACAAAAATGTATCCAGATATATATGTTATGCATATTTTTGACGCTTTTCTGCTGTGACATAATTTGTCAGCTTTTTGGACTTAGAAAGCGAGCGAATAAATGAAAAATAAAACATCACAATTTACGTTGTTAAATCTGACAAATCTCTCAAGCATAAATAAATAACTTAAAGTTCTACAAAATATACAAAATAAATAGATTAAGATATTATATTTATTTTAAGTTGTGGACATCCTTACTAGATCTTCTTGAACAATGCAATGAATATGCGAACGATTTGAGTAGGCGTTGTCTGTGGGCCATAACAATGGAAACATTTAATAGACATGTCACAATTACATGATCTACAATTGTTGTTCGCTTTTGTTATTACTTTTCCAGACAAGTATATACAAGTATATATGCAAAAAAACGTGCCGGAAATTGCGTGACAACAAAAACCGCTAAAATTCTCTCTCATAAGTCGCATTAAACATACTCGTAAATGAAATTCCCATTACCCGTTTTACTTTAACGGCTCATGTTCCAATCTTATGATGTAACAATGCTGTGGGGTATATAAGCTGTCACAGCCAGCTTGTCACAGTTATCCTGATTTCTGTATCATTATCTTTTCTGATTATTCACAAGAATTTATCTTTAGAGATTAGAGATTTGCAGAACAAGATTGATACTTTTAACCATTATTTTTATTTAATTAAGCATTTTCTATCTATCCTTATCTCTCTTTAATGTTTTCTTATTCTCACTGATAGTGTATACAATCTACAAGGTATTCCATGACTTTATTATGGCTCACTTCCTTCTCTGACCATTTGTTGCTTCCGTTTTATTGTTTCATTTCTCACTTTCGGCTTTGTTGTTGTTAATGTTTTTCTTTTGTTTTGTTTTGGTTTTGCGAAGATCATTTATTATGTGAGAGGCTGTGAATATCGGCGCTTGAGATGCCAGCGAGAGTCCAGTGTGCGTACTGTTTTCTCCGGCTTGGCAGAGGCCAATCAATTTTAATTATCGAACAAATTAATCAGTCGCAACTTTCGTATCATTAAGATTAATGATGCTGGAACCAAGCTGGGTGGCAACGGTACCCACAACAACACACAGATCCAGATCGACAACAACAATAACAACAACAACAACAAGATGTTGCCTATGCAAATAGGGAGAGCACTTGGAATCCCGTTCACAAACACGACTCGATCTCCAACCTAAGCGTATCGCATGGCGACCCAAATGAGCCGTGGTTAATGTGATTAATTGCCCCGCTTTGTCTAATTATACGCCTCATACTCGCATTGATACTTATATGTACATACATACGTACTCACATATATATGTCTATATGTATTTCCAATTCCCAATTTCGAGCAGTGAATAATTGTCGCGTTGTCAAAAGTGCACTGACCCGCCAAAATATTGATATATGTATACATATGTACATCATACAGACAGTACCGAGTACATATGAGCATGTATGTAAAATTGTATAATTCTGCCCGATTCATGTGTCCCGTTGGACGTTACGAAGAAAGAGCAAGGCACAAAAGAACTGAAATCGAAAGACAATGACAGAAAAAAAAAAGAAAAACAAAATAAAAATCAAATTCACAAATTGTATAACGCCAACTGCAGTTGTTGTCTTTGAAGGGGTCACTGACGTGCAACGTGGCTTGTGACATACGAATACGAATACGAAAACGAATATGTATCTGACAGATACAAAATGTAAGCGACTAATGAATTATTTATGCCAGTACTCCTCACAGCACCCAAGTCGAGTTTGAAGTTACGTTCTTTTCTGAATGAAATTCAAACAAGACAGAAAGTTTGCCTTTTGGCAGGCCGAAGAATTAATACACTTGCAGAGTATTGTATTCAAGCTGCATGTAGGTTTTTTAGTGAACTATAAAATGCAAGAATTCAAATAAAATAAAGAATACTTTAAACTGCAACCTTAATTTTAAATCAGGAAACAAATATTGACCAGAAAAACAATGATTTTCACAAAAATAAGCCATGAAAATTTCAACTACACTTCACTCAAAAAAAAAAAAAAATTTAATTTGGCTCATAATCTCTTCTCATATTCTAGAGAAATGGAAAATTTCACCCACTTCACTCCCTTTTGAATTAGTTTTATCTCTCATTGCATTAATTCTTTTCACTTTTCTCAGAAATAAATTAAAAATTAAATTACATAACTTGCACGCACATTGCAAATAAATTTTAATTCTTATCTTATTGGCACAATAATCACAAAAATGTATTTGAAACTATTATAAAATAAATATTCAATTCATGGCCAATTCATGACAGGATTTTAGATATAAACATATATATTATATATAAGTAAGTTTATAGACAATAGGCCAACGCGAGGCGATGTTACCACTGCACGGCTTGCACTTAGACTGATTGACATTGAGTAAATATTCAACAATGAAATTGAGAGATTTTCGGCCTCTTAATAATGGCTATTTTTGGAGAAAGAATCCAAAGATATATTGAAAGCGTTGCACATTTGATGACTAAATTATCATACTCTTGGCAAAGAGAGTGTACTTAAAGGCATCGACTTTAGTTCAACTTCAATTCAACTTGCAGTTCGCAGTCAGGGACAGTTCCCCGTTCAGTTGCCCCGCTCATATGACTGTTAAAAGAGGCCTGGCTAATGACAGCGACAGACGGACAGATGGAGAGACAGACAGACATTCAGACTGAAATACGAGCACAAGTTCGAGTGCAATATACACACACATACACACATTCGTACAGTGGGCATGCAAATTTTTAGCGATTAAAAAGCCATAACTTATATTATCAACGCAAAGCTCTGAGGTTAATTGACAGACTGGCAGAGAAACTCACCCAGACCAAAGTGTTGTGCTCGCAAATTAATGTTGCACATAAAAAAAAATAAAAGACAATTATTATTATTAGAATAAATGAAACCATGTGAAGGTTTCACACAAAGCTCTTCCGCATACAAATACCAGACCTGAATTTATATGTACATGTGTATTTATTCGTATTTATTATTATGCACTTTATGCCACAATCAAATATAGAATGGGAATGAGCATGAGTTGGGAGAACAGATGGAGATTTCTATATAGCTAATAAGCTGACCTGACTCGTAAGTGCAGCTGACTGTTTTTTTTATTCTTATATTTCAAAAGAACTCATATCATATATTTTTGCTTTCGACTCCGATTGAATCGTTGACTTCGCCGGAAACGAATTTAATATTAAACTGAAGAAATCCACGTATGTTTCCTAAGAAGTGACCGCTGGGAATTAAGCGAGACTTGACCGCATACTTTTGTGGTTTTTCTTATGTGTTGTTTAAGTGCCAATCCCATAGTTATGCTGGTAATCGATCCCACTCATAATTCTGATAACAAGAAATTACTTTCAGTTCCTTTAAGTTCATCTGAATGTGGTTAATGCGATGATTGATGTGGCGCCTTCTTTCAGGGATTCAACTTGGTTAGGGAACAGCTTTTAATGCCAACTGACAGTCGTCTCTCAAAAACTGTTTGACTGACAGCGGCAGCTGCTGAGAATGATTATCTTATTCTTATTCAATGTCTGACTTTCATTATGAGCAGTTTGGGCTTTGATATCAATACTTAATTAATTGTACGCGTGCTCATTTCCATAGGAAACTTTTCAGCGGCAGACACAAAACATGCGCCCATCAAATTCAAATAAAATACCAGAACAAGCTATTGAGTTCCAGCCTCCAGTTCTCAGCCTCATCTCCCCAATCTCTGATCTCGATTTGTTTATTTTCTCTTGCAAAATTGGCATTCCACTTATTCGCTTTGGCTTTTACTTTTCCTTGGCACGAGTACTCGAACTTTGGCCGCCCTCACTCACTTACACTCACACCCGCATTCGCATTCGTATTCACATTCACAACTGGGCACATAAAATTAATAATGCTCACCTGGATATGTACTAACATCTTGATTATACAAAAGAGCTGGAGCTGAAAGTCTTAATTACCCAATTTTCATTTTCAACTACTTAATAATACGAGTGCTTCGTGTGCTGCGGTTCAGATACCAAATATATATATTTATGTATGTGTTACTATATATGCGAATATATATTGTTGGATGAGTCGAGCATGTGCGTTGTCTATGACTCAATCCCAGAATACCTGTGAGCAAGTCCCGTGTGTGGTCTTCACATCAAAAATATATCAGACTATTTTTATTTAATTGCCACAAAAGTATCACTCATCAAAATTTATTTATAAGAGCAATAAAAAGTAAATTCCTTAATGTAAAGCACCTGATTGGCTAAAAAAAAAAATTATATATATTTTTTTTATTTTAAAAAATAGTTGAAAAAGCAAATAACAAAAACTAAGTATAAATTTTTCTTAATTTAATAAATAGAAATTTGTATTATTTTGTTTTTTGGGTTTCTTTTTTTTATATCAAAAATATTTCAATTTGTTTAGTTAATAAATAATTGCTTGACATATTCGTGACGTTCTTAACTCAAAGACAATTAGGTTTTATTTTAAGGATTGCCCTTGATAATGTAAATGGTTATGATAATGGAAATGCAATCAATCATATTGCACATTCAATTGAATGGATGTCAGCTTGCAATTTGATGACTTCGAGGGTTGCCCCATTCATTGCCAACACGTCCAAACTGAGAGACAACAACAACAACAACAATAACATAATAATAATAAGAATAACAATAACAATAAATGCAACAGAATGTTTACATGCCGTTGACGATGACAGGCAATAGCTAAATTGAAATGTCAGAGACGTTGCAGCCCATAACTCAAGCGCATTATCAGAGGCAATTAAAAAGTGCACTGACAATGGCAACAACACTTCATCAAGTCGTTGTTGTTGAACAAGAATAAGAAGACGAAGCAGAAGCAACAGAAAATTCATCACATTCAACAACCGCAACACAAACAACAACAACAACAACAACAGGGAAACATTAATAAAAAAACAAAACAAAAGAAAAAACCAAGAACAAAAGCGCGTGTCAATGAATTGTGGTTGGGAGTCTGTCAAGTTTTTTCACGTTTACACACTTTTTTACACAACTCAGAACTGTACCGGATACAATAAATTTGTAATGTTACAAAAAATGTTAAGTAGAAAGTTAAGAAATTCGAATGAATAACATTTAGAGTAGTAGAAAAAAGTAATCATTTCTCTGATATGAAATGTATTAACAATTGTAGAAAAAAAAGAAGAGTCAAAAATAAAATTATTTTAATTTAATTGTAATTATTTTAATGACTTTCAATAATTTTAATTTTGAATTTATCATTTCTATTCCCTAATTTGTATATTGTAATTACTTATTATACTATTTTTTATTTCCAAAGTGCAATTTTCCTAGTTTTATCATCCTGATATGAACTTCACTGTCTCTAAAGCTCAAAGCCAACCACCTAAGAAAACAGAGAAAAGAGATAAAATGACTGCATACATAAAGGCGCATTTATTTTTAAGAGTTTCATTTGCATTTCGATTCAACATCCGCTGTGGTTTTCGAGGTATGCCACTGTGATTAACCTGCTACGTGCCACATCCGGTGTATTCGTAACACTCGAAAGGTGAATTCGATTTATATACCTAGCATATTCGAGTGCCCACTGTAGTCGTGTCAGTGCCATTCGTTGCGACAAGGATTCCAGGTGCGAGTGCAATTCTTTATTATTCGTTGCCAAATCGTTAAACATAAATTCTAAGGTATTAGTTTTAATTTGTATTTTGTTTATTGAAATTCTTGGCATACCAATGGAATATTGCTTTGTTTACACTTTGCCCAGTGATTAGTTTAGTTAATAGAGCTCTTAGTTTTTAATGTGCAACCTGAGTGAGCTAAAATCCAAAATAAACAATAATCAAAATTCGAAATTCGAAATGTGAAAAGAGAAATTCGAAATTCTGTGAATTCCTTTCGGGCAAAGAGATGTGTTGCCGGGCCAGGTCCAGAGTCTGGGCCACAAAGATCTCACCACGAAAGGCAATTAAGCTTAAATGCTTATTAACACATTTATGCATCTATTATTATAAACACGAGCGCAGAAGCTCTCCAAAAGAGTCCCGAATAAAGAACCATCTGTTCACTTCACACCACCCAGTGTGTGTTCCGAGAAGCCTCCACTTTGAACTGGCCAATAATTTACTCTGTTTTAAGGCGATTTAAGCCACAAATGGAAGGTGCCTTGGGCCTGATATTAAATTGTTTCTGATTAGTCAAAGTTTCAGTCGGAAAAGTAAACTGACACAAAAAACACGGGTCTCAAAAAAAGAGCAAAAATAACCAATAAAAAATAAATGTTTCAATTTAATTATTGTTATTTTTCTCACAAAACTAAAAGTATTCTTCATAAAAAATGCGTCGATAACAAACATATTTTTTATCAGTGCAATTCCGCATCCAGTTCAATATTCTGGCAATCGAAAGGCGCGGCGCCAGGTGTTTTAATTCCGTCCATTTCATGTCCAGTTGCAGTTCAGTTCGGGCCAGGCCAACGCCTCTGGCACTGTCGACTTGCACTGTCCAAATAAACACGCACACTTTGTAAGCGTCCAAAAGCAAATAAATATTTGTAATTTATATGTTTTTGCAAGACGTGGGCAAGCGACTGCAGATACTACACATGAAATATGTAAATAAACCGAAACCGAAACGAATTTAAATTGTGAACGTGAGAATGTGCGGCTGTGTGGAATGCTGAATGCACTGCAAATAATATACATTTATATCCTAAAAGGCATATCTCAAATATGAATAACAATTAAATTGATTACAAAACATACTAGGCAATCAATGCAAAGAAATCTTCATAGTTTTAAGGGAACTTTGTAGCACAATTACAGGTAATTGTTAGTTGTATTCAACCTCGATGCAACGCCGCAGATAATAATAATAATAATAATACACATAACGCATACGCCGCGTGTGACCATAAATTGAAATTCTCAATGCTTTGCGTGTGTTATTCCATGCCATTTGCGCAAAAGTGTGCCAAATAAATCAAAAAGGGGGAACCATTAAATAAAGTATTTAATAAAACCTGAATAAATACACAAATTGCAGTCATTCGGTTTCCCCTCTTCTTTTAGCTATGTATCTCTTGCTCTGTCTTTCGGATTCTCTATGCTGCAGTTTATGGCGTGCATTAAAAATGTTTACGACACATTTGCACAGATAAGTGTAAGAGTGCTCAGGATCTGAGAATCTCTCAGGAATGACTCATCCATTGGCAATAACAATTTGAAGTGTACTTTAACAGATGCAAGTTTCTGAATGAAAGATTTAGTATTACGAAAATTATGCAATATAGCGTGATATAAAAGTCAAAGCATTTATTGTCTTTTTCTTTTTGCATTTTGTTTGTTTTTCGTTTCGTTTTTTCTCAATATTTCTATGAAGTTTATTTTGTGCAAATTTTATGAAACGAAAGCTAAACAAAGTTGATTATTTTATAGTTTTAAAACGATCGAAATATACTCGTTAATTTCAAGGTTAAACACGCAATAATTAACTCGGCGAAATTACTTTTGGGGGTCTACCTCCGGCTGCGCCATGTGCGTGGCGTCGACTGAGGCAGCGACAGAGGCAGAGGCAGAAGCAGAGATGGAGACAGAGACTGCGTATAAACAACTGACATGATGTCTACGATGATGACGAGCCTGATGATGATGGTGATGATGATGATTATATGGCCAGCACATGGCAGACGTTTAATCGCAGACTCTGTCCAGTCAGTCCGTCCGTCAGTCTGTCGATCATTCAGTCAGTTAGCTCGTTAAGCCAAATGGCACTAGAGTCTATATTTTGCAGTTTTGAATTTGTTGTTGAATGCATTTTGATGCCTATTTTTTTTTTTTAATTTTCAATTAAGTTTTTGCCAAACGCATTTTCCTCAAGGTTAATTGATTTGCGTTTGGCTTTCAATTGTAAATTGTGGATTGTAAATTGTGAATACGCGTATAATTGTTAAGTTATCAATGCACTTCAGGTCAATGCTGATTTCAATTTAGATACACAATGCCAAATGCATCTCTTCATATTCATCTCTTAAATATATCCACATATATCTCTATATATAATACCAAATTGAATGCGATCATATTTGTGTCTTGAAGGGGATTTTCCCGAGCACATCGAGTAGGCAGACGGAGCGACAACAGATTTGCCTGCATTTGTGGCTTTTCCAGGGAAAACGTATGAAACACTTTTATGGACATGTTTTTGTTTTGCTTTTCTGTTCTGTTCTGGATGTTTAGTCGCATTTTTGTTTTCGTTTTGCCATTCGCTTGACCAAGTTCTTCCCACGGTCTTTACTTTACTTTTGTTTTATTGAAATTTTTGCTGTACTTTTGCATTTGTTTGTCTGTTTTGCTGTTGCAGTAAATCGGCAAAACATTTCCCGGGAAATGCCTAAATGAAATTTGAAAATATTTACACATACTTTGGGCATTCATGGGTTCTAATTAAACGATGATTGTTTGGAAATGTTTTGGTTTGTTCAACTTCGATTCGTAATCCTATTTAAACCAATTGCCCAGATTGGAACGCGTTCATTAGAGTTTTCGACACGATCACGATTTTAGTGCATTAATCCAAAAAAGCGCATGCCCATAAATTCAACAAGTTTATTTACTTATCACTCTATAAACACAACCGCCGGATTTGTGTAAAGTGTCTGCATTTCAATACTCAACAGAAATCGAACGGAACGGAAATTTAGTTGAATGTAATATCGCCTCAACTGTATAAGGTCATATAAGGCCATGTCCGTAATAAATCGTAAACTTTTGGCTAGCAAAATGCGCTGAAATTCGAAACCGCCTCCAAATATTCCATTAAATTTATACATATATGTAAAGTACTTGATTTATTTGGCACTCTATAAATGAATAGCAAAATATGTGTAGCTGATAATTTACTAATTTGCTAATTTGCCAATTTGTGAATTTGTTAATTTGTAGTCTGCGCATGCGAGACTGGAAATTATAAACAATTGGCGGCATTGCGTATACGACACGTGGTCGACATAAATACGCTAAAACGTGGCCAAAATAAGCGTTAGAGGGCGCCAGTTGGCTGGGCTGGCTTTGCAATTAAGTCATTAAATACAAATTAAACGCAACAAGCTGTGTAATTAAGCGTACGTTGCGCATACGCCGCGTTGTTCGCTTCGATCGCGTCTCAGTTGCGTTCACTTAGCACCAAACACCTCTCGATCTCCATCTCCATCTCCCTCTCAGTCTCACTCTCGTCTCGGGCAATTAGCTGACCACAACATTGTGTGGTTTACAACAAAGATCGAACCGAAGTCTATAAGCTGTGGTCAATGTGGCATCTCAGTCGTCGGCGCCGTCGTCGTTAACGGCCTTCACGAACAGACTTTGAGGCGTCGTCGTCGTCACACGGCCGCGCAGACAGAGTGTCGGCCAAAATGTAGCCATTGGCATAAATTATAGCACTCGGCAAAATAAAGTAATCGACTGACACACAAATCGCTTGCTCGCTGACCAGGTGTAAACAGGTTTTTCCCCCACTTTGCTTGGAATGTTTCTGTAGGGTTCTTTTGGAGTATTATTTCTTTTGTGATTTTTTTTTTGGCCGCCTCAATTAGTCAGAGGCCAGGAACCACTTTGACTTAATAATAAATTATATAAATTATATTAAGTGGAAATGAATACACCCAAAACAAAATAAAATAAAATCAAATAAAATGATCCAAGCATTTTCGGCTATCACTTGACGCTGATAAAAAGCAGAAAGCATGCCGTGTCTTTGCATTTGCATATTTATAAGGCTGTTGGAAACAAGTTAATAAGCAGCTAACCAAATCGCCTGCATAACTAACATTCAAAAGATAAACACAGATCATCAGAATGGCGCTTTAATTAAATACATAAAGCCAAAAAAATAAACAGAAACAGAAACCTAGGCATTTGCATTGCAAATCGCATGCGGCCTTTTAAACATCGGATGAAATTTATGATAAGCCTCACACTAGAATTTCAATAGAATTTAAAATAAACACAACAACAGCAATTCTGAGAAAGCAGCTCTGAAAACGACCCACTGATAACCCTGACAGTCTGCACACACAGATAGACGCTTTGATTAATGATAAATATTTTTGCAATAAATAATAGAAATTTCTTCGATAAAGTTAAAGTACAGTTTATAAAACTTTCTATAAATTGTATAATATCTGTAAGTAAATTAATTATAAAAGGATTTAAAAATAAAAGATACTTTCTACTAGGGTCTGTAATGATTATAATTTCTAAAACTTTAAATAAGTAAAAATATTTTAATTCTACTTCTCAAGAATGCTCCTTAAAGTAGGCAATTATTCTTAAGATTAAGGATAGAGTGAATGAGAATAAAGAAGATATAAAGCAATGTTTATAAATATAAAACTTCTCTTATCTCGAGCAATCAATCTAATGAATAACAGATTTTAAAATATTGAATTACTGATTGATTGCGGGCTCCATCTTAATCTACATTTAATGGCAGCGAAAATAAATCTGTCGAGCACAATTGATATATTTGATCTATTTTCAATAGCAACAAACACAAAAGGTCAATCAGGTTGAAGGTTTGTCGGTCCATTAAGTCAAAGAACTCATTGTGTTCATAAACAACGGAAATCCGAGCAGAGCACACGGCACGCCCATTTATGTCATCCATTTATCCATTTGGAGTCCAGTTGGGCAAACTTATCGGTCAATCAAATGCGACCAAAAGACAAAACACGTTCAGAGCGGCATAACAAATGCTTTGACACGGCTTTTACACTGATGTCTTGGTGGTGCGGTGGTGTTGTGGTGCTGCGACAAGTCGCAGAGTTCACAGAGCTGCCGTAAAATTATGTAAAATGCGCCCATTATTTAGCCAAATTGATTTGGCAACTAATTTCGTGCATATTTTTGTCTGAATTTTAATTTAAATTAAAATTTATTTGGCTGCCAACGTAACAGCAATAAAACAATGAAAACAACATTGATCATAGATGCACGAGTATCATTTCTGCACATACAAAAATACCAAAATAAAGAAAATTAATGAAACAAAAAAGCCAACACTTATCTCAACCGTAAATTAACAAATTAAAGGCATATAAATAGATGCCCCGAGGTGGCACTTAAATACAACCACGAGTATTTCATCTTTTTCACCTTTTTGTTTCAGTTTCATCTTTTTTTTTGGCATAGAAATAACAGAAACTGCCTTTGGCACACTTTACACCTCTGCTTAAACAATTTAGTTTAAACAAAAAAAAAAACAAAAAATGCGAAATTGTGCGAAATTTGTTGGCGTTGTGAGGAAGTCATTTCAACAGGTCGATAGATCTATTAGTTACCATGGGAAAGGCAGGTGTGCATTTCTATCTACCGTCAGTTGATCAATTGAATGGTTTTTTGTAGAGCGATAATCAGTGCTTTTATTTTGTGACAGCTGCTTTTGGTGAAACGTGCTAAAACTCTTGCACAATCTGCCACTAAGGTGTGAGGGAATGTGAGAGAACTTTCTGATAAAAACAACTTTCTTTTCTTTGCATTTGTTTTTCAGCTCGTGCTTAAGAAGAGCTGCGAGTGGATGTTCTACAAGTACAAATACAGCCGGAACATGTCGACACACTGGCGCCAACCTGCCTCCATTTTGGTCTCTTTCTTGGTTCTCTTCACCATTGGAGTCGTGATTTTCCTGCTGAGCAGTGCGCCGAGTCGTAGCACCAGCATTAGACTGAATGATGTGGACAGACAGATGCCCAGGCATTTTATCAACGACACTATTGTGATTAATTGGAGCGATAAGACGGACATTGATGGCGACGACGATTTTGGCGATATCGAAGACATTGGCGATGACAATCTGAGCACCTTTGTCACGCCCATCAAGGTGCACAATTTCAGCCTCAACGAGGAGGATTTACTCTACGAATCGAAGCGAAAGAGCGACAGCAACAGCAGTCAACGAGGTGAGTGCAACAAAGACTAAAGTGAGCTGCCAAAAAGGATATTCTGATTGTCCTGATTCGATTCTGTAGATGCCACGTCCGCGTTTAGTATGACGGGAACGTATCGCAACAAGTCGAGTCAGATATGGGATCCCCATCCGGAATATATGCTGGAGATGTTTGGCCGTCGACTGCATCTGGTGCTGCATCAGGACACTTCCTTTATACCCTCGAACACATTTCGCGTCATACGCATTCTCAACAATCGCACCGAGGAGGCCGATGACGAGGAGCAGGGATATTATTTGGGCTGCTATTACAAGGGCTATGTCGAGGGCGACAAGCAATCTGCGGTCGCCGTCAGACTTTGCAGCGGCATGGTAATTATATTATAACTGAGCAATATGATCAACGCGATCTCAGCAGCTATTTATAAAAAGACTCAAAATCTAATCGAAAACAAGTGGGAAAGACTCTAATAGCCACGCTCCCGACTAAAGGATATCCGTTACTTATTTAAATAAATTTTAAATATTTTTTATTGCATGCTTTTCGGCACTTACATTGCTTAAAAACCTTATGTTAGCCATTACAACCTTTCTTTTTGTCCAATCTTGTTACGTTTTAGTAGGATGATAGGTAATAAAAGTAGTTAACATTAACTAGCAAACAATTCGTTATATCTTGAAAACTGTGCGTGTGGTGACTTTTCGCAATTTTCGGAGGCGGAAAGGGGCGTGGCATAAATTTGAAACAAACTTGACCTATGTGGGGTCCCTTTTACATTCTTTTTTTGAAATTCTCAAATGAAATATTATTAACTATTTTGTTTACAAAAAGTTCGTATATTAATTGAATATCGTTCTTCAACAGATTTCAGATATCCGAAATATTTTTACTTTTATGTGAGAATAAATATGTTATATATAGGGTTCAGAAATTCTATTAAAGCCATCACAGTATGTGAACAAAGTTCTCTAACCAACATAATACTTGTTACACATAACTTTCCTAAATTTTTTTTGGAAATGAACCATCATAAGAATCTATAGTGCTTGCCATAAGCGAGTTCGACAGGTGTCTGAAACCTTCATTTGCCATTTGCATTGCAGGTTATGCTTATCAAAAAATATCACAAAATATGACTACTAATTAGCTCTTACCTCTGTTCTGACTTTTCCACTCCGCTTCGTTCCGTTCCCCTCTAGACTGGTTATATTAAAACTAGTTTTGGCACGCTGCTCATTCAGCCGGTAAATCAGACGAGCAGCGACGAGATTTTGCATCGCGTCTGGCGACACTCTCAGCGAAATCCCAGACACGCTGTCTCCGACTTGGACATGGCATTGGAGGCCTTCGAGCTGGATGCGGAGAGCAAGCAGCCGCTGCTCACGCGCAACAAGCGACACTTTCTCAACCAGGGCAATCAGGTGTACACCTTGGAGGTGCTAATTGCCGTCGATACGACCATGATTGAGTTCCACAAGAGCGATCTCAATTCCTACATTCTCACACTCTTCTCGATTGTATCGGATATATTCTCGGATGCCAGCATTGGCAATTCCATTCACATTTCGCTCATCAATCTGTTGAGTCTGCGCGATCCATTTCCCAACGAACGGGGCAGAAATCATGGATCATCCTCGGAGAAACTCAAGCGTTTCTGTTCATTCCTCACCAAGAGCAGATATCACTATGACACTGCCATGTTAATCACTAGGTAAATAAATATTTACTTTGTTTTTGGGTTATCAAAAGTACACATCTCTGGTTTCCCCCCCTGCAGGGATCAGATTTGTGGCAACGAACGCGAGGAGAGGTGCAGCACTCTGGGATTGGCCGAGCTGGGCACCGTTTGCAAGGCCCGTTCCTGCTCCATTGTGCAGGACAATGGCCTGCCCGCCGCCTTTACCATTGCCCACGAACTGGGTCACATGTAAGTTCACTTTATTTGGTTCCCTTTCGATCACACAATCTCAAACTTTTCCGCGCATTTCAATTAAAATTTAAACTTTGGAGTAACTCCCATAAACTGATTAATTTAAATTTTAATTTACTATCATAACTCCTATTTTTAATCCCTTTTTTTAGTCTAAACATGCCGCATGACGATGACGATCGCTGCAAGGGCCACTACTCAAAATCGGGCAAGAATCGCACGCTGCACATCATGTCCAGTGTGATGGGTGACCATATGCATCCCTGGTCCTGGTCCAAGTGCTCTCAGCACTATGTCTCCGAGTTTCTCGAGTAAGCAGTAATTTTAATCATAAATATCATAAATATTGATCATAAGTATCAGAGTTACCAGTTAAAAATAACTAATTAAGCTGAATAAAATATAAAAAAGTTATATATAAAATATTTCACTCATAGAAAAATGGACAAATCGTGTCTAGAGAATACGCCGACTCGAGAATATCCGAACTTGAACACAAAACTGCCGGGTGAGATATATTCATTGGATCATCAGTGCCAGCTGATTCATGGCAATCAGAGCACGCACTGCACCTTCGAGACGGAATGCCGACGACTCTTCTGCAATGCCAACTCGCATCCCAACGAGCTGTGCCGCTCCAGCAATCTGCCCTGGGCGGATGGCACGCCCTGCAACAACGACCGCTACTGGTGCCAAAGGGGCAACTGTGTGCCACGCAGCGGCAGCTCCGATCAGCTGGTGAACGGTGGTTGGGGTCCCTGGTGTGAGTTCACGCCTTGCAGCTTGACTTGTGGCGGGGGAGTGCAGGAATCACGACGTGAGTGCAACAATCCGCTGCCCTCCAATGGTGGCAAGTATTGCAAGGGCAGCCGCAAAAAGTACCGTTCCTGCAACACTTTCGCCTGCCCCACGGGCACCCCGGATCCCCGAGAGCAGCAGTGTTATGATATGAATGGCAAGAACTTTAAGATTCCTGGCATTAGCCCCGCCTCCAAGTGGATACCGAAATACGGACGTGAGTAAATTCAGACTTAGGTACACATAGAATAAAAAAATTTCACTTTTGTCCCCAAAATAAATGTATGTATGTATATTCTAAGCCAGCGGTGGGCACGCAGTGGCTCCGGGAGCAGCGACTGCTTAAAACTAAGGTAGACGCTAATAGGGCTGTTGTTGTTGATGTTGTTGTAGTGCTCTCAAGTTCAGCTTTGGACCAAATATCGCAATTAAGAAATTTTACATTTAATTTTCACAAAATAATTTTTAAAAAAATCAAATGCTGAAGTAAAAAGTTCCAGCGAAAAAAGGGTTAATTTGGGCAGCACAAAAAAAAAACTTACTCAATTTATTTTGATGAGAAATTGTTTTTCATATTTTAGAAATTATGTTTCTAAAAAATCCTATAAGAATAATTTTTTCTAAAATCAAACACTTCAAGCACTTACCCCATAAATCAGGATATTATTTTTTTTCTGAGTGTACGCAATGCTTGAACTCGAAGTAATTGAACAATTTTGCAGTGAACACTCATGTGACGGACAAGTGCAAGCTGTACTGTCGCCTGGAGGACGATAGCGCCTACTTTCTGCTGCAGGACATGGTCAAGGACGGCACCACCTGCACCGTGGACAGCTTTGATAAGTGTGTCAACGGCATTTGTCGCCCCGCTGGCTGTGATAACGAGCTCAATTCCATTGCCAAATTGGGTAAATTACATTAAAAACATAGTTCTTAGTTCATGAAACTGAACACACGATTGGCTTTCATTTGATTTCATCGTAGACAAGTGCGGCGTGTGCGAGGGACGCAACGATACGTGTACGGAATACACCGGAAATGTCTATGTCTCCGATCTGCTGAAGCAAGAGCGGCCCCCCCAGAGTCTCTACTATATCACGACAATACCAAAAGGTGAGTAGACCCTCAACAACTATGCGCGTAATCCAAAAATCTATCCACACCCTCATGCCTCAAAAAAGATTTCTATTAATAAAAATTTGGCTAATGATTTGATGAATGAATGCTAATGGTAAATGTTTCTGCTTTCCGGGACTTAATGTGCAATTAAATAGTTTTTACGACATCGATGGCCAAATGAGTCATACAGCAAAAAAAAATTATTGAAAAAAAATTCAAAGGTGTATGTATGAAAGAGTAAGACAAGTTAGAATGGCAAAATAGAGTGTGATCGACTATGAAATACTTATAAGCCAGATTTTACTGGCCCGGCAAATTTTAAAGCTATAATCGATAATACCAAAATTATTATCGATTGTTGTGATTTAAAATTTCTTCATATATCGATTATACATTTATTTTCCAATTTGATTAACTATCGGTTTTTTTTCAAGCTCACTTTGATCTGTTGCATGCATTGCTACAAATTAATTGCCCCCATTGTACCCAAAGGGTTAACCGGGACTAAGAAATCAGCTCACCTGCTTGTGTTGATTAACAAACACGTGACTCGAGGCGCCGCTCTGCTCCCGACTCATCGGCTGCTGCTGATTGTGTGCTGCTCTCTGCTCTCTTGATCAGCTGACGCTGCAAATTCCAAATCGAAATGCATTTTAGGCGCCTCACGTATCGACTGATTACCGGACGATTTAAACACGGCGTCTGATGATCGCAGTGTCCGACGTCGCGACAGTCGATTGCACACACACACAGATACACACTCGAGGTGTGGCAACTCTTATCGCATTATTGCATTATTTCAAATCACACACACACACTCACATTTGTTGCATTGCACCGGATATGCAATAATTATTATTTTTAGCAAATGAAGCCAACACATGAAAAAACACACAAATTTTACAGAATGCAACGCTTGAGTACTAAGCAAACATGAACGAAACAATTCAACCGATTCTTATTAGCATAATTTCATTAATCAATTTACAGACGTAAGCATTGGAATTATATACATACATACATATCTTCCAAAACTACGTGTATAATTAGCGCAAGGCCTTCAGTCCAGCACTTTTCACTGAGTACGTGTGTTGTTTCGTCACTATTTCCATTATGGCCATTATTTGTTACAAATAACCATTCAAAATGATATTCAATTCCGTTGCTTTGCATTGATTTACTTTGTTGGAAAATTTTAAAAGGTCAGCTCGCCTGCAACCGACTTCTTTACTCACACTCACACACTAACTCTATGATTATTGCGTCTTCTTTTTATCCATGTAAGGAGTTACCATATCACTTAAGTTCTCAACAGTGTTGCCAAGGTATCGCTTTACTATCGTTTACTAATCCAAGGCAGTGTTGCCAACTTTTGTTTGGAAAAAAAAGCTGTTTTTGACGGGAGGAACGATGCAAAAAAGCTGAAAAATTATTTTAAAAAAGCCATAAAAAGGCTAGTTTTTCAATTCATTAATTTCTGTTCTTTATCCCGAAAAGGGTAGAGTGAGCGAACAACAACAGTTGTTTATAAATAAAGTCAGCCATTTGAGCAGCAGCTGATCTTTTATACATAAGATGTGAATAATTTCATCAATGTTGTCCTCATACTCCTGATATGATAATCCTGTGCTTATCATCCGCAGGAATTTATTATTATCTGCGCAAGCCATACTTGTAAATTCAAAATTCAAATTAGAATATATTCTTTTCGTTATAAGTAGCAAACAAATAAACCAATTACCTTATATAAAGTACACTTTTAAGTTTTGATTTCACAAGATTGACTTGGCCAAATATGCGCTCCACTTCTCTTTTGACCAAGGCAACTCTAATAAATCAATGGCAACCGTAGCCAACTCTGCAAAAGTATTGTTGCCCCCAGAATCCTTTTAGGAACTGACTACAATCTAAAATTTTGTAGTGCTGTCATTATTTTGCCATTTCACGAAGCGAATTTTGTTATATTGGGTTTTAATTTCCATTAATTTAGGCGTTTACAAAAAGATCGGGAAAAAAGCATTTCAACAAAGAAAAAAGCCAGAATTCCCGCTGCCCGCTGTTTGCAAATTTTTCTAGCAAATGGCATTTGAAAACAGCCAGATTTGACGGGAAAAAAGCGACTCTGGCAGCACTGATCCAAGGTAGAGTTGGAGAACTATCGATAGTCGGCACTATCGATAGTCAGCGATATTATTTTCCAAACCATCGGTAGCTATCGATAGTTTTCGATAAGGTGTTATAGGCTAATTACACTGAGCACATCTACGGGGAACGCATGGGAATGATGGTAGATGTGAAACACCGATTCACATAGCCAACATCTAACATCAATTTGTCACTTCACGTCAAAATTTTGTAAACAAAATTGTAAAATTTTACTCTTGGTATAAAATGAATTTTGATGAGGAATTGGCTGGGTTTGAGTGGCATTCGACACAACCAACGAAATGGTCAAGATTAAGCAAAATGCAGACGACGGCGAAGAAGTCGACTTGTCGCTGACTGCCAATTTAAATAACATACACCAACTGCATATCTTCTAATAAAAAAATTAATTTAAAATTAAACAAATATAGATATTTTTAAGTTGTTTATTTATTTAAGGTGAGTTGGAGGTCATTTTAGTCTGTAAAGCCCATGATGCTCCTCGCAAAATTTGCGCTGCTCTTTCTTCACGTGCAGCCTCATCCGAACTATTTTAAGCTGCTCGGCTTGGCGCGCTTTGCTACAGGTGCTCTGGTTTCGTGTTGGCTGGTGGTGGTACTGGTACTCCACGCAGGCACCTCTAGATCAAACTCGATCGAGTCTTCCATATATTCCATGAAAACTGCAATAAGACCGGTACTTGTACATTCTGTACGTACTAATATAATCAGTTACAAAAACTTACTGCAGATTTTCATAGTCGGCAAGCTTATTTCTGTGCGGACATCTATCTAACCACTAGGAGATCTGGTTTTCGAGCGTATGCGCCATTAATGTGGAACCTCTTGAGCGCTCCTCTTTGGTCTCCAATATTTGGCTAGCAGTTCTTTTCCTGAGCTTCTTAGTTAAAGAAAAAAGGTTAAATATTAGCGAAAAGAATTTAAAAACCATTTTTACTTACATGATTTAGACAATTCCCAGTGTTTTGTTTGTTTTCCATTTGTTTTTGCCATTAATTTTAGTTGACATTGTTTACATTTTCGTACCGAATGGCAAATTTCTAGTGTTGCATTCGAAAAAAATCGGCTCCAAACCGATTAGAAACGTTTGAAATAGGAACATCAGTAGGAGATGGTGGAACGGATGGGGAAATTTCGGCACGGGTAAAACTATAGGCACATCCAAAAATTTGATGGCAGATGTTAGATGTTGCTCAGTGTGAAAAGGCTATTAATTTGAACATATTTGTATGTTAAATTCCAAAAACTATAAATTTTTATATAAAATTCCAACAAAATTTTAAAATTATTATTAATATAGGTTTTATTAAAGTTAATAAAAGTTATTTCATTTTGTATGTCAAACATTAAAATTCAACATTTTAATTAGGTCCATTTCCGTATCGTTCCCCCTTATTTTTTTCGACTAAAGTAAGGAACTTATCCAAGTCACAATATTCCACTCAAACAATATTGCCAGATCGGTAACACTTCCCAGTAGACCCTCCGCAAAACATTTTGTCTGACACATTCATTTGTTTGGGATGGGTTCTCTATGAGTTATTTGGGTAACACAACATCGATAGCCAAAATGTTAATATTAGGGGTATTCCTAATGCACTTTCATGTACTTTTAAATCTAGCGCCTTGTCTAATTTGAAATGTTAAACACATGCAATAATTCGATATCGTTTTGTTTGCTATGTAAATATATCTATAGACAGATTGAGACTTGATATT
Organism: Drosophila recens; assembly: GCA_037043495.1. Taxonomy (NCBI): domain Eukaryota; kingdom Metazoa; phylum Arthropoda; class Insecta; order Diptera; family Drosophilidae; genus Drosophila; species Drosophila recens. The sequence goes on along the minus strand of JBAMBJ010003077.1, from coordinate 44,812 downwards.
TTATTTGAATTTACGTAACTAATTTGAATCGAAACATCTGTTTTCTTGCAGGTGCCTCCAACATAATAATCACACAGCCCGGATATCCAGACCAGAACTACATTGTGGTTAGCAGTGATATGCACGTGCCCCTGCTGAACAGCGTCAAGGTGGTCACTCCCTATCCCAAAAAGTATTCCTATGCCGGCGTGACGATGGATTACAATGGCTCCAACAGCACTATTGAGCGTGTGAGCACCACATACTCATTTAAAACGACGCGAAATCTAATTGTTGAGGTAAACATTCGATTTGAACTGCGATCTTCGATTTGAATGCTAACGTTCTTCTTTTTATAGCTCATCTCGATAGATCTGAGTGCTGCCAAGATTCAGGATACTATACTGCTGACCTATACCTACACTTTGGATACGCCAAACATTGCCGCCGAGCCGGAGGTGGAGATCTACCGCTGGCAAATGCAAACCTGGAGCAGTTGCGACTCACTCTGCCACGGGACCAAGCACCGGCAGGCGGCCTGTGTCAGCACCACCCAGGGCCTCAAGGTGGCCAACCAATTCTGCGACGGATCGGCGATGCCAAAGCCAGAGTATCGAGACTGCAATACAGACTGTGTGCTTACGTGAGTTTATAATGGCCTATAAGAATATTGACAAGTTTTTGTAAGAAAAAAATTTATCGGATAAATATAGGGAAAATTTGTTAGAATGAGGAATCTTCTAATTGAAAAAGATATATGAAAGGATCCATGGTTTAAAAATTGAAAATAAGGGGAAACCAATTTGGATGGAAAAAGTCAGGAAATTCCGAGATGAATTCGAATATGCGCATTTTCTTATTACTGCTTGATATTTTAGTTTTCTTAGAAATATTCTAAAAAAAGGACCGATACCATCGAAAAAAAAAATTATATAAATATATACATTTGTAAAAACAAAATTCAATCGGAAAAATAATATCTATTTTTAATGAACTAGGTTTTTTTTTTCAATTTTCGTGATCTGAATTTAAGTCTTATTTGAATTTCTACAACTGTTTGCTTCCCTTTTTACCATTCAAATTTTTTATTCCAAGATATTATTGCAAATTGATTTTTTATCAACCCTCAATTTAAAATGTTTAAGTTTAATGTACGTAATTCTAACTAACAATTACAATAATTAAATGATACAACAATTAATTAAAATCTCTCTCTGCTGTAGATTGAATACGACGGGCATATCGGAGTGCTCTGCAGCCTGTGGAGAGCTGGGCACCCGCGAGAAGACCTTCAATTGCGTGCAGACATTCCCGGATATTCAGCGCTCGAATATCGTGGACATGTCCTACTGCCAACTCAAGTTTGAGGTTGTGCGACACGAGCAATGCCGCGAGGGATGCTGGAACTACACGGACTGGTCGACGGTAAGTACTCATTAATTGAATTATTTGGCAATGACATGATTTTTATACACATCTTTTCTTGATGCAGTGCACCAAGACCTGTGGAACTGGCACCCAAGTACGCGAAGTGCGCTGTTATTTGAATGGAAGCCCTGTTAGCAATGAACTCTGTAATCCAAGGACAAAGTACGAACTCAACGACAATCTGCGCACCTGCTCTATGGAACCTTGTCGCTTTTATCCAGATGTGACGGTGAGTAACCCATCAATCAAATTTATCTTTAAAAATAAGTGATCCAAAGTTAAAGATATAGATCCAAATTATTACTTAAAAAAATCAACATATGTAAGTATGTTCTTTGTAAAGTTTTTTTAGATCTTGTTTTTAATAATACTTATTTTAAATTAATTTTATTAAAACCTGTTTTTTTTATTTTTTGGATTAAAAATTTAAATTACTGATAAATTATTATTTTTTTACTCTGCCAGATAAACACACGCTCGGTGAACCACTGGTCGGCGGGAGAGTGGGGCGAGTGCAGCGAGTGGTGCAAGATGAATCGTACAGTGGCCTGTACACATCCTTATGGCAATCAGTGTCCGCTGGACAAGAAGCCCAAGGCAGTAAGGAACTGCTGCCACATCAAGTACACCAGTGAATGGGAAAAGGTGAGTGAGGCACAAGGCAACTATCTTTTCATCCAACTTCTTCACAACTCTTTCAACAATTTCTTTGCAGTGCTCTGTGGAATGTGGCACGGGCATTAAGCACAAGGTGCAAAGCTGCACGCGGGTCTACAAGCCCGAGGTGCCGGGTGCACCCAAGCGAAGGGAGCAGGTCAGCGACTCCTTCTGCACGAGCCTGAAGGTGCGCAAGCCCATGCTGCGCAAGTCCACCAAAGTGTGCAAGATCAACTGCCGATGGAACAGCTCGGAGTGGTCGCGCTGCTCCAAGGATTGTGCCGAGGAGTATCAGACGCGCTTCGTGCGATGCGAGGCGTGGCAAGGCAATCGAGTCAACGAGCAGCACTGCGAGGGCAAGAGACCCATCAACCGAAGAATATGCAGCAACTGTGTGCGACGGCAGTACAAAGTGTTGACGCCGGTAAGTGAACTCAGGAAAAATTGGAAAAAGTGGAATTCACTATTATTAACATTTTGTGAAAAAATCAAACAAAAACTTAAACTTGAATTTAAAAATGGTACAAATATAATTTGAAATAAATTGTCACGGGGTGATCAATAAAAAAATTGTACTAGGTAAATCAGTCAATAGTCATGTACCGGAAAACTTCTGCTTAACATTTAAATTTTTTTTTAAATAGTTTTTTAGCAAATGTAAGCACTATTATTTTTTTATTATTTTACTTAATAATTTTTAACTAGGAAACACAAATGAGAAACTGGATAAACTTTTATTTTCAATTTTTATTTAAAAATGTATAGAATTAAAATTATTTTTAAATTATTGGTTATACAAAATCTAAAAATAAAAGTTATTTTTCAATTTTTATAGTAAAATCAAAAAAATATAAAGTTAAGTAAAGTCATAATAAAACTTGAAAATACAAATTATTGTTTCTATTTTTATTTTAGCAACTGAAAATAAAAGTTATTTTTCCATTCTTTTTATAAAAATTGAAAATAAAAATTATCTTCAACACTTATGATAAAAATTGAAGAATAATTCTTATTTTCAACTTTTATAAAAGACATTGAAAAATTATTTTTATGTTTTAATAATAAAAATTTAAAAATAACTTTTATTTTCAATTGCTTAAATAAAAATTGAAAAGAAATAAATAAATATTGAAATTTAATTGTTATTTTATAATTTTTTTATTTAGATCAAAAAAATAATAGTTTTCATTTAATTTTTTTGATAAAAATCAACAAATAACTTTTATTTAATAATTTATATTTTAAAAATTATAATCGTTACGGTCTCTGGTTTTTAATTTAATATTTTAATTTGTATTTACAGTGCGATTGTTCGGGTTACGAAAGACGACGCATTCTGTACTACGACTCACAACGACGCCGAGTTGCCGGCAAGCCCCGAGTGGAGAAGCACAAGTGCATGCCGCCCGTGAGCTGCACAGCAAGGAGTCTGATGAGCACCAGCAAGGGAAGCTACAGCTATGCGGAGAACGCGGGCAGTCGCAGTGCGCAGAGCTGTGCGGACGTGCAGCGCATGTATCGCATCTACAAGGACGGCGAGTACTCGCTGCAGGTGCGATCGCGACAGGTGCGCGTCTACTGCCACCAGATGAACAGTGCGATGCCCAAGGAATACATCACGGTGGAGCCACAGGAAAACTATTCCATCTACTACGAGTACAAGACACGCTACATTGACAGCTGTCCACCCGAATCACGTGCCCATGAGTACACCAATGCCCAGAACTCTGGACGGACACATTTCAGCAAGCTGCGACTCAACATTAGCGAACTGCGAATTGTGGAGAATGATTTCGAGTTTGCCGAATCGCGGGGAAATCGACAGGCACTGGGATCGGCGGGTGACTGCTATAATCGGAAAATGAACTGCCCCCAGGGCGACTTCTCCATCAGCCTGGAACGCACCGGATTCGCCATGCGACCGGGCACCGTCTGGAATACCTATGGCAGTCGAGCGGTCATGAAACGGACAAGTGGGGTGAGTAATCGGGTTTAATTAGTAACTGAGAAATGCGAATATTTATAAAAAAAGAAGGCTAGGAATAAAATAAAATAAAACTTAAGTCATTAGGGAAAAAAAGGAAAACTAGAAAATTCAAATAATTTATTTAGGGAAGAAAAATAAGGATAGAAAATCTTATTTATAAATACAGTCGAGCTTCTCTACTTCAAATTTTCTCTAACTCAAACAAAATCAAATGAAAAATGAAGTATGATGTCATTCTAATCCGGAACTTCTTCTGTATACAGCAAAAGAACGAAAACCCCAATTTTTGAGAATATCGACAGGTCTTGAACAAACTGGAATTTGTTTTTGTTCAAAATAACAAGAAAATTTTGCAGTTTGAAATGTATTTATGAATTAATAAAAAAAGTAGTTTCCTTTAAAAAATAATAAATAAAAAACCTTAACTCGAAGTCTCCATAACTCGAACTTTTTTCTTGGATAATGGTGATTCGAGTTGGGGAGGTTCGACTGTATTAATAAAATGTAACTTTACATTTTCCAGAATCCATTTTAATTTATTTTTAAATCACAAACAAACGGGTTTATTTTATTACTCATATTCATTTATTTTCTTTTCATTTTTTATAGCTTTAGATTTTTTAGTTTTCATTTCCTTAATCTATTTTCCAAGTTATGTGTTCATAGGTTCCCAAGTTCTTGGATTATAAGTATTAGTTATTCGTCAACGTTTTTATAGGCAGTAATCTGACATGATAAAAAAAATAAAATTTAGTCAATTTTATTTTATTTATAGTTTTCAAATTTCTCTTCAAATAATAATGAAAATAAACAATAATCTCTTCAAATTACAGTTCGATACGTCTGCGCTAACCCGACGCGCCTTTTGTGGTGGCTTCTGCGGGCGATGCTCGATATCGGCCTCGTCCGGTCTCTACGTGGACGTTGTGTGATCGTGGAGACAGCTTGACTGGTGCCGCCTCCAGGTGGGCTTGATAAATCCTTGGTGCTAGTTTTGCGCAACGGTCGGCTCTTGTGCAAAACAAATTTGCTTATCTTCACTGCCAGTTCCAGAGCAAGCAATCGAAGCCATCTCCGTGAGATCTCCCCATTGGAGCATCGTGATGTGCACACGAGTCACGTGCACAAAACCCATACAAATTTAATAGTATTAAATCGATTTACACACACTCACACTCACACAAGAAAAGTCGATGTATGTAGTTATAGTTAAGAAAAAATATCAAAAAAAAATAAGCAAAAGTATTTTCGAAATTGTTAAACTGGCTCCACTTTGGAGAAACCCAGAACTCGAACAAACTGGACGCCAAAAGAATGTTGTAGATGTCTGATTAATAGGAATAGAAATCCTTTAAAAATTCTTTCAAATAACGAATTATAAGCATGTTTCATCGCCATTCGTAGACTTTAAGAATTGTAAATAGTCAAGTAGTTAACAAATTAATTACATGTATGTTAAGCAGCTTGTTAATCAAATTAACAAATATTATTTATAGCTTAACACATATAGAATCATCTTAAGAATACAACTAAGCATATCTTTAAGATTGTTAAATTGGAATATCCAAAAGCTTCGCAACGCTTTTTGTCTTCAATGTACACTGATCGCTCGACATATGTTACATATGCAAAAGCTTGAATTTAAAATAATTATAATTTGCGAACGATCATTGTATGTACGTAGAGTTCGAAGTCTTTACTAAGCAAAGTGCAATGCCGGTTTATACAATATTTGTATACCTATTTTACTTTGATTAACTCATTAAGTCATTTTATATACAAAATATGCGAGTGTACATGTGTACTATATATAAGTAATTACATTTAGTTAAAACTAAAAAAAGAATACTCATATTTAATAAAAAAAATCACCGTCAAAAGCAAGAAAAATAGAATGCCGAATCCTCTTAACACAAAAGCTTAACAAACTGAATATTTATTGTAATTCTCAAGGCGGTCGATGGCTCTGCGGTTAAAACCGCCAACCTGCCATATTCCGAGCTTTCAACTTTGAGGTTCGATTTCCACCCTTGTCATGTTTTAAAAAACTGTTACAAAATAAACAATAATTTTCCTATAACTTAAAAAATGAAGAAAAACTATTCCTTATATATGTGCCTTGGCAGAGGAAATCACAACTGCTCCAGGTTTGCATTTGCCAGTACGTAATGAAGATCTATAAAGTACTGACAAATGCAAACCCGGAGCAGTTGCGATTGCGATTTCGGCTCCGCAAAGTGTAGGTCTAGATAGATTAATTCACATATATGATATTCTGATTCTTAGCAGCTCTCAGCTCAAACAAGATTACATATTTTTTTAAAAATATAAGTTTAAATCCATTTCTCTGCCGGAAAGAATATTGTCTAAAAAACATACTAAATTATAAAGCAAGTTTTTGTCTCTTTTGTGTTCAACCAAAACGCTTAGCACTTACCAATACATGCATATGTACATACTCGCACATATACATACATATATTCAAATATACAAATATGAATAACTAACCGCACTGCCCTCGCTGCCAATTATTAAATACTAATGTTTTTTTAGTATTATAAATTATAAATTAATAAATTATTTTAAGCATTTATATACATCTAATTAACATAAGCACAACAATTTAATAACAATAATTATAAATATAATAAAATCGATATTAAATGAATAAAAACTGTTGTTAAACTGAATTTAATATTTTGGCTCAACTTTGTTTTTAATGGTAATAGAAAAAATTGTCTTTATTGAAAATGTTTATATTTTTAATGGAAGATATATATATTTGGCTTTAATTTCACAGACTAATGTTTAAAGCGCTTTCATATACACTTTAAATAAGTTTATAAAATATGTTGAACACTTTGACAAATTTCACTTAGCGATGTTAAATGTGAAAATCGTCGGTGCCTTTGGTTGTTGGTATTGGTAACTGTATGAAGGGCAATAGTATTGACCCTTTATTCATAATTAATGATATGTGCAAGAGATTTCGATTGTTGTTGTTATCCTCGATTTCTTGTTTTTCTTTTTCTCATTCTTTGCTGATCTTGTTGAATGTGCAGCGTGCTAAAGTTGGTGAAAAGCTCACTGATGTTGGTGTAGGTGTAGGTATATGTGTAGGTATTGGTGTAAGTTTTGGTGTTGGTTTGTGGCATTGCTAGATTGGTTGTTGTCTTTGTTGATCTTTCGCAACGGGGGAAAGATTTAAAAGCACTTGCGGTGCACAATGCCGGGACCGGACTCATCGTATTCCTGCTTGGAGATCCACATCTGCTGGAAGGTGGACAGAGAGGCCAAGATGGAGCCACCGATCCATACGGAGTACTTTCTCTCAGGTGGCGCAATGATCTTGATCTTGATGGTCGATGGAGCCAGGGCGGTGATCTCCTTCTGCATACGATCAGCAATACCTAAAACACAAAATATATTCATAAATAACTCAGAAATTATATTTTCTATATTTAAGCGTACAAAATTCAAAATGCCCTAAAATTTCTAAAATTTTCTAAACTTTTGAATAATTATTCTTGAAAATAAAAATTTAAAATTAAATATAAATTTTTTTAGCAAAAATAGATTTTTTTTTCAAATAAATTTTTTTTTTCAAAAACATTTTTTTTTTAAATAAATTTTCTAAGCAGCAACAATTTTAAAAAAAATTTGACTAGTTTTATCAATTTGACAACATTATTTTTAAAGAAAAAATTTCTATAACTTTTGAAACAAATATGTATCTGAAAAGTAGGACATCTTTGTCGCCATTTACAAGGGCAAATTCTTCTTTTGGGGAAGGGTTTTTTTTAAGTATATTAATTTACCTGGATACATGGTGGTACCGCCGGACAGCACAGAGTTGGCATACAGATCCTTGCGGATATCAACATCGCACTTCATGATCGAGTTGTAGACAGTCTCGTGGATGCCAGAGGATTCCATGCCCAGGAACGAGGGCTGGAAGAGAGCTTCGGGGCAGCGGAAACGCTCGTTGCCAATGGTGATGACCTGACCGTCGGGCAGCTCATAGGACTTCTCCAGTGAAGTGGAGGCGGCAGCTGTGGCCATTTCCTGCTCAAAGTCCAAAGCGACATAGCACAACTTCTCCTTGATGTCACGCACAATTTCACGCTCAGCGGTGGTGGTGAAAGAGTAGCCACGTTCGGTGAGGATCTTCATCAGATAGTCGGTCAAATCGCGACCAGCCAAGTCCAGACGCAGGATGGCATGGGGCAGAGCGAAGCCCTCATAGATGGGCACAGTGTGGGAGACACCATCACCAGAGTCCAGCACAATACCGGTGGTACGACCAGAGGCATACAGGGAGAGCACCGCCTGAATGGCCACATACATGGCTGGCGAGTTGAAGGTCTCGAACATGATCTGGGTCATCTTCTCGCGATTGGCCTTGGGGTTGAGTGGCGCCTCTGTCAATAATACTGGATGCTCCTCGGGGGCCACACGCAACTCATTGTAGAAGGTGTGATGCCAGATCTTCTCCATATCATCCCAGTTGGTGATAATGCCGTGCTCAATGGGATATTTGAGCGTGAGAATACCACGCTTGCTCTGAGCCTCATCACCCACGTACGAATCCTTCTGACCCATACCCACCATTACACCCTGGTGGCGCGGACGACCCACAATCGATGGGAAGACAGCACGGGGGGCGTCATCACCAGCAAAGCCAGCTTTGCACATGCCCGAACCGTTGTCGATAACTAATGCACCCGCATCATCGTCACACATTTTGACAGTTGTTTATCTGCAATTATAGACATAGATTCATCTCTGTTAAATGACAATCCATTTTAATTTAAGATATGTTTTTAATTGTAATACTTATACAATTAACTATATTGCCAAGAAAATAAGCATGAAGAGAAGTATAGAAGATTTTTTTTAATTTCTTTTTGTTCTAATTAATTAATTTTTTTTATCAAAATGTGCCATATAAATCATATATCATATATCATATATATTATGATTGAGAAAATCCAATATTTCAAAATTTTAAAATACCCTCTTCATTTGCTCATTTTTTAAAGTAGATCTAAAATCCAAAATTAGATATTTAATGTTAAATTGCTAATAAAAGTGTTATCACATATTCCAACTAAGAAAAAAAATCAAAGTGGTCATGAAATTGCACAATTTTCAGATTATGTTGAATATATCACTTGATATAAATGATGTTTAGTATTAAAAAATATTATTAAAATTTCTCGGGTCTAATATTCGTTTTTATTAAAGTTGAGATTTCACATAGAAATTAATTTTATAAATTGTTTCACTTATTTTATTTAAGACTAAAAGAAGAAGTGTCATTGTATATAGTATAATATTGAAATAAATGTTCATGACACTTCACTGATTTTTAATTGCGACTCATTTAAGGAACAAAAATGTTCTGCTTTAGTATATTATACATGTTTTTATCGCGTATTCCAATATAAAATAGAATTTAATATATCCTTAACAAAATCTCAAATTTGCCCATTTGGGATAACTCAATATTCAAATAATCCCGATATCCAATTGGGATGGGGTAAAGAAAGATGATATTTCACTTTAAAATAGATGTATCGCGTATTCCAAATTAGACTGAGAGTTGCACGGCTAAAATATCCTTGTGAATGTCTCGGCACACACTCGTACACACACACAGACACACACACACACCTTTTAGGCCAACGAAAGGATGTGGTGAAAATAAATCGCACGTACGATTCTTGTTGGCGTCCAGACTCAACAACAAATGGCACGGCAATCGTCAAGGGTCGTCTTTATATCGAAGGCTCTCTCAAAAAGCCAATTTTCAATTGAGTTGAGAACTCAATTAGTTGGCAGCCAAGCAGAGACAGAGAAAATGAGTAGAGCGAATCGTGAATCGATCCATATAAGCCGTTTTCTTAATTGTCGAGAAAGCAATTGAAGAAAGTGTCGAGGTATATGCGACATTTGAACACGCTACACTTACTTTTCTTTAAAATAGAGTTTATTTTAAATTATAACTTTAGTTTCTTAATTATTTTTATTGCATCATAATTGTTTATTATTGATTTATTCTCCCTTTCAAACATTCCCTTAAATGCCACAGTGAGGAGTATAATTAGAGAGAGCGATTAAAAATGGAAAGAGTGCAACTCAGAGAGTTGGGAATGCCAACAATTCAAGTGACTGATAAGCAAATATGCGTGGCCAGGCTAATAGCATTTGTCCCCAAGCCCAATCCCCTGTCCGCTCCCCTTTTTCCCACTGTGATCGTTGAAGTGCCGAAGATACTTCGCCTCGTTGCCAATTCAGAAAATAGAAACGAACCTTAGAAGGACTGACAGATGCCGCAAGACAATTGGCGGCCCGTGGACCCTGATGCAAACAATTTACGAGAGAAATTTACAAAGAGAGCGAGAGAGAGAAAGAGGGGGAGATATTGTGGGAAAGAGACAGCCAGGGACGCAGGCACGCAGCATCGAAGCAGACAACGATGCAATCACCAAAATAGATGCCGCTAACAGAGCGACACCTATTAATCAACATCAAGGTTGATATCCGCGAGCTGCTCGAGGAAGAGCATCCACCACGCCTACCTCCTCCCTTTCCTCTTTCCCCCTCTCGCGACTCGTCGCATTGTCGCGAAGTTGCGAAATTTGCCGTGGCGTGCATTTTTTCATGCCAATTCATTGCAATTTACCAAAATCAGCCACGGCGTTGAGAGATTGAGAATTGAGCAGATTTTTTATTCGCAGATATTTGAAATTCACTAGTTTGATTGTCTGAGCATTTGGCTTATCTCGCATTCTCTATTTATACTCTGCCCATTCAATTTGTATTTATCCTTTTAAGCAGATTTGCATGCAATGTTACGTGGCAAGTTATATATAAATAATATGCAAATCTATATGTATATTAATAGATTTCGATTGGCTAAAAATAATTAACTAATCGGAAGTGATTAAGTGAAATTCTTTCAATTGTTCAGTTAATTGTTTTATTGCGTCCACAGATCAAGCAGATCAATCGGTTGTGCTTTGTAAATGCTCTTCCTAGACTGTAAAGGTAAGTAAGTTACACAATTGTTTTATCATATATTTATATGATTTTTAATAATTGTTTTAAATTATGCATTAATAAATAAATAATAATTTTAAATGCGATAATAGTTTTTATTTTATTAAGCTGACTACCATAATTAATTAATTTCTTTCGAAGACTTGCTCCGTTTAACTTTTAATTTATTTAGCATGCCCAAAAGTATGCAACAGCAACATGTTCTCAGCTTAAAGTATGCAATGTTATTGTTTTTATTTTCCTTTATTTTTTTTTTCCTTTATTTATTTTTGCATGTGTGCGTGGATTGGAGTCTTGCTTGAATGCGCTTGAAATATTAAACATATTATATTTATTATCGTGTTAAAATGTACAACAATTATTGCTAATATGCTTGACCAGGGCATAACGTTACAAGTATACGGAATAACTGCGAAAACCCATCTGGGCAAAATCCGCATACTGCAAGCCAAAACCCTTCGTTTAATTAGCGCTGCTCCTTGGTACGTAAGGACAGCAAACATAGAGAACGATCTGCGAGTGCCTAAAATTGGGGATGTCCTACAAAAACAGACCACGCAGTACATCCAGCGTCTAGAGAACCACAAAAACCCTCTCGCACGTCGACTTCTAAACGTGCGCACCATTAGAGGAAGGCCTATGAGAAGAAGACTGAAGCGAAATCACCCAATAGACCTTGCCACTAGGCAACTTTGTTAGTTAATTAGCAGCATTACCTAGCCTTTTGACTAGGTTGTATTAGAAGTTAGCATATAAGTTTAATTTAAGTTGTTGTAAATAATAACAGAATAATTAAATAAACAATAAGAATATTTAAGAAAAAAAAAAAAAAAAAAAAAAGGGCATAACGAGCAAAAATTGAGTTCGTTGTCTTTCAGTTTAATTGATAGAACTGAAAGAGTGAGAGGGAATACAATTACTTCTTTTAAAGCTTGAAGTATCGTTCGTTCAAAAACATTATTTCTATTAAAAGTCAGCATACTTGAGAACTTATATAACACGATATTTAATCAACTTCCTATTTCACAATTAGTGAAACATTTTTCATTCTTTAAAAAAAAAATAATTTCAAAATTAACAGAAACTTTTGAATTGTAAAATTGTAGTTTGTAAATCAGACCAACTTCTAAATGTAATTACTTTTCCCAAACTGATCCTATTTCTAAACGGAATGTCATTTTGACACTAGCCTCTTAATTTATGCTGCATACAAATTAAATTTATTTCGTTTAAATAAGTTTTTATTCCAAATTATTGATTTTTAAGGCAAAATTTATGAATTTCATGCTTTAATATTTAATCAACTTCTTATGTCATATTTTTTAAAATTAAAAAAAGTCAAAATGAACAAAAATGTCAACCTGTAAAGTCGCTGGTACTTTGCCCAAACTTAGTAAAAGAAAACAAACTATGTAGAAAACATCATTTGAAATTTGATTCTGAGACGTTTCATTTTCCAAACTTTTCTAGAACTCCTAATTTATTCTGCATTTATTTTTTAATTTCTATGATATAATTGTTTGCCTCAAGATATAAATATGAAATATAACATACAATAAATATAAAATATTAACATCTACATGTTCTGTTTCCTTACACAACTTAAATTGGATATGGTTATACAAGATGGTGAAATTGAGGCCTAAATGCAAGACTCTGTAAAGACCAAGAGAATATTTGGACAGCAAGGCACCCGAAACAATGAAAGAGCACAAAGCGAAAGCTAAGCGAAGCGAACGTGAGCGAGTGCCAAACGAAAGACTTAAGACACGAACTTGCGCCGCTGCTGCAATTGGACTTGGACTGGGAGCTGAGCTGAGTTGAGCTGCCGAAAGCTGGGCAACTGGGAGCTGAACAGAAGAAGAAGCAGAAGCAGAAGAAGAAGTAGAATGAGCCAAAGCAAAAGGCAAATCAAGTTTTGTGACGTCGACGTCAGCAGCGGACGCGACAGCGCTTGAAAAAGAAAGTGCAAGTGGACGCGGATGCTTAAGTATTCCAGCAGCGTATCAGCGTGTGTGTGTGTGTGTGTGAGTGTGTAAGTGAATGTGTGTGTGTGTGAGTTTGTGTGTGTTTTCTTATTCTTCTTATTGTTAGCGTTTGGTTTTGGTGTCTGAGTCGAGACCAAAGCCAAGTTCGAGAGCGCGTTGGCGATGACGATGACGGCGGCGATGACGACGACGGCGCCGGCGATGGTGATGGTGACTGCGACGCAGCGACGCCGGCAGCGACGTTGACCTACTTCCACGCTCTTACAATCAGAATGTTTCATGTTTCGATTTTATTATTTTATTTTCTGTAGTGTTCGTTTCGTGTATCTTTTCGATTTGCTGGCCCGCAGACTTGGATCTGTTTGTGTGTGTGAGTGAATGTCTTTGTGTTGGTGTGAATTTACTTTTTCTTTTCTTGCGTTTCGGCTGCTCTCAATTGTTCATAATGTTTGGTAGGCCTATGAAAGATACGCGCATCTACACGAGAACAATTTCATCGACATGACTTTCCAAAATTGTGGTGTACCTACTCAAATCCATACATATGTACATACATATGCAATTGGTATGTTTGTAAAATTTCGCTGGAGAGCGTCATATCTATTGTTAATTACTTTCGAATATTATATTCTTAATACTGAATTATTGTTCTCTCTTATTTATGTCTTGTTGGCTGAGAGCTTTTTTACTCTTAAATGGCAATTATTAAATTTTTAAAATATTAATTAAAAATTTTTCTAATTTTCTAATTTTGTTTAGAATTTTTGATTTTTAATAAATACTTAAAATTTATTTTTCAATTTGAATATTTTTTAGTAATTAAATTAAATTCTTCTGATCAATGCAGTTTGTCTACTCGTATACCTTATAGGTTGGCCAATTTTTGTCCCACTGTGCAGCGTTTAGCTTTGTTGCCGTTGCTGTTGCATGACATAAACTTTCGATTGTCTGGCGTGGTTCGTCACATAACTGTGACTCCGTCACATTCACATTCACATCTTTGTGGTTCTTTTCTCGATCTCTTCGTTATTTTTGGTTAGCTTCTGCGGCAATTTGGGCCATGGTTTAAAATGGGTAATTGGGTCAGGTCTCCACGGGAAAAGCTTTCAAATTCATTTCACTTAAAATTCTTTGGGCTTAATGTTTCCTCACTTGCGAGTATTTTTAGTCATTCTCTGATTCTCCTCTCAATCTTTTCAGCTCTTGCACTCGGACTCCGACTCGTGGGCCGTTCTTTACGAGTCTTCACGAAATCTGAAATCCGAAAACTGAAATCTCATTTCATTGAATTTACAACTTTCATGGCTTATTTCTTACATTTGTCAGACGCCGCGTTTTAGTGTTGGTTTAATGCGCTTGCCATTGTTTTGGTTATGGTGTCTCTGTTTGGAACTTTTTTTTTCTCTGGTTCTTAGTTATTTCTTTTTCTTCTTTCTTTTTTTTCTTTCTTTGCTTTGCTGGTTAATAATATTATGTTAATTATTAAAAAGTGAAAATGCTTTTATACTTGCTTTGGACACTCTCGAATCTCAGCCAAAAGTCTTGTGATGTGTCACCTTCTCTTGGTTCTTTTTCAGTCTTTGTATGATGAAACGTTGCTAATTAACCAACTTTTCAATTGAAACAGTTTTCATGTTGAAGAGTTCAATCTCTTTATTTATTTAATGAGAGCTGAATACTTTTTTAAACCTTAAAATAAATAAAAAAAAATATATTAAATTAATAAATTGTAAAAAGTAGTATTTCAATCAAGAGTGCAATTTTGCAGAGTTAGGTACTCTTGCTTCAAAATTGCTTTAAAATATTTTAATTTTATTTATTTATTTACTAAAAATATTCCTAAGATTATTCTTGTTATATTTTTATTTTATATAATAATTTAAAACAAATATTTGTCACTTTTTAAAGAATGTAATGATTTTACAATTATATTTCGCAGTTTAAAAATGAAGCTTTAACAAAATTATGCAAAGTAAATTTAAAAAATTATAAAATTTTTGTAATTATTTTAATGTGAACCGAATAAATTGATTTGAATGTAATTCTTGGCTTGCTCTAAGAAGAAGATTTACGTTACGAGCGTGAACTGAGTGTACTCGGCGAGTGTGGTGAGTGTATTTAACATACAACTTTCACCAAAAAAGCAGTAAGAGCGTAAGAGTAACGGCATCGGTACGAGTATTACCATCAATCGGTCCAACGGATGCCGCTGACCATCATCGAAATCATCATCAGCCAGTGCAACATCATTATCATCATCATCCACAGCAGATTATCAAGTACTTTACCTATGTATGTGAACTCACCTGCAACAAGTCCATGTGCATAGAATTGTAATTGTAATTTGTATTTGTAAATGTAATTGTGTAAAGTTTGAAACTCTTTCAAATGCTTTGCTCGTACGCGATTGAAATTCTCCAGCGATTTCACAATGCTTGGGAAAAATCTCAAAAGAAAGAAAAAGCTGGCTGTAAAATGAAAGAAAAGAGGCCTATCAACTGTTGTTGCTCTTGCCAACTACTGTGTGAGCAGCGGGTCGATTCAATTGAAGCGATAGAGTTAGAGTCAGACTCGGAGTCAGAGTCAGAGTCAGAGGAGACATTGAGAGAGGAAGAGCGAAAGAGAGGGAGAGGAAACAGCAGACGGCTTCTACATTAGAAAGTTTTCTACAACAACTACAATGCGAGCGGAGCAAACGACAAAAGAAGCAACTGTAAGTGCAGAGCCAACAAAAAGAGCCTAAACATTGAGATACTTTAAACCGAGTCTCTGTCTCGAACTGAGGCAGCGACTGAGACTGAGACTGCGACTGGAAAATGGAGGGAACTCGATCTTGAAACGCTAGCTGAGCAGACTGCAGTCAAAGACTTGGCCAAATGCAACTGCAATGCACTCCGAAGATGCAAAGATACAAAGATTTATTTGTTGAAAATAAATTTATTAAGTTATAAAAATAAGACTTAACAAAATAGAAACAATATGAAATTAACAATTTAATTTATAAAAAATATACCATTTAAATTTAAAAAATTTAAAGTTTCATTTCAACTCATACACTACTGGCCAAATGAATAACTACACTCTTTCTTTTACTATAACAGGTATTGTAAGGCGAGTCTTCAAATTTAAAAAATATATTTGGAAAGGTCATCTAAATTCTGTTTGAATGATGCAAAACTTTCCGTAACTTAACTTGCTTAAAAGGCACTTATTGTATGAAAATTACGAATAAGTTCCTTTAAAACAATTTACCGTTAGATTTTATATTTTTAATTTAATTTTTTGTAAGAGTCTATTTTTTTGATTTTTCTCCTCGGTTACTGGAAAAAATTTTTTTGATGCAAAAAAATTCTTCAAACAATTCTAAGAATGACTGCAAAAAAAAATTTCAAAAATCTCTTCGCTTGTATTTTTTATGATTTTTTTAAAACGGCAAAAAAGCCACTTTTTGTATGAAAAATGGGTTATTTCCTCCTTTTCAATTTTCAAAAAATTATAAGAAATATTAGCGAAAAGATTTTTGAAAATTTTTTTATATGATCATGCGTGGATATTTGCTGTGTGATCTAGGCTCTGATTTTAAATCACAAGGCAATTAAATTATAATTAAGAATCCATTGGAAATTTCACTCTTCTTCGGTGCGTAATTAGCCGTGAGCTTTGCTTTATGCAAATAAAAGTAAAACCGACGCCACAATGCCAACAAGAAAGTAAATTACTTGTGCAGAAGTTACAGCGAAACAAAAGCCCACAGACAAAAAAAATTTATATATACATACAAAAGCAAAAAGTTTAAATTATATAATTAAAAAAATCTTGACGAAAATAGACGAAAGTTGTAATTTGCAGCTAGGCAGCGGCAACGTAAAAAAGATGAAACAGCAACAGCGATAGAAAAAAAAAAAGAAAAAATGTAAAAAGAAAGATAAGAAGAGAAAAGAAATGAAACGAAACGAAACGAAGAAAAAGCAAAGCATGCTTAGAAGGCAAACGACGTCAAAGAAAGTTAAAGTTATAAAAGTCCATTTGAAACGTGGTGGAAACGAAACAACCATAAACTGTAAATAAATAAGCACTGTCAGACTGTGGTGTGCGTGTGTGTGTGTGTGTGTGTGTGTGTGTGTGTGTGTGTGTGTCTCCCAAGGCGAAAGCACATGGCAAAGCCAAACTGCAAACCAAAACAAAAGACTTCAACGAAGAACCAAACTTCCAACGCTGAGCGCAAAGCTGCCTGCTATGAGAAAGAGAGTGTCAATGTGTGAGTGTGAGAGTGTGAGTGAGAGAGTGTGTAGGAGAGCAAGAGAAAGAAATGGTAATGGTAACAGAACCAAAGCTGCGCTTGTAACTTGCAGAGTGAGTGTACACAGTGTGTGTGTGTGTGTGTGTGTGTGTGTGTGTGTGTGTGTGTGTGTGTGTGTGTTAGTTAAGCGAAAGCTGAAACAAAATGGAATGGCATGAAATTTCTTAGCGATCTTTGAGGATAAGCGCTGGTTTCACTGCGCGCTGCCGCACAGACGTCTACAGTGGTTCGAGGCAGACGTTACGTTCAAACGGTCGGCGCACAAGAATCGCCATCACCACCTACAGTAAAGACTCAATAACAGCGAAGATCACCATTAACTTCTAACTGTTAGAAAGTCAAAACGGATTATAATTTCAGTGTTTAAAGTGCATTTGAATTGAGACTTGACCAATTCTAAAATATATAAATAATATTATTATTATTATCATAAAGATGCTGTGCAATTTGTATGCTAACAAAATGTTGACTACTCTTGACTTTAATACGCCTGGAATTTAATTTTCACTCAACTCACATCAGCTTCACATATACTTAACTCTATAAAAAGAGTTTCCAAAATAAAAAATAAAGTCGCTTTAAACTGTTTTGTGTTCTCTGCATATTAAGCGACAAGCAAAAAGTGAAAGTGTTTTTTGGGTTTCTTGGTTGCGGCTTTTGGGGACTCAGTGTGCGTGAGTGCCTCTTGAATTCCAAAATATCTTACCATGGAAACCAGGCAAACAAGCAAATAAGCAGCCCGTAATCAAAGAGAAACTATCAAATCAAATTCAAACAATTTAACAAGGCACCAAAAACAATTTGGTGTGTGCGTGTTCATTATCATTGGATTAC
Source organism: Drosophila recens (assembly GCA_037043495.1). Classification (NCBI taxonomy): domain Eukaryota; kingdom Metazoa; phylum Arthropoda; class Insecta; order Diptera; family Drosophilidae; genus Drosophila; species Drosophila recens. Next base: position 26,574 of record JBAMBJ010003077.1, on the reverse strand, counting down.
AATAAAACAAAACTAAAAAAACAACAACAAGCGAGGATATATAATTTCAAAAGGACACATTACAATTGGATATGGCTGTCAACGAGATTATGGCACCCACAGTCAATGCAAACTGTCAATACTCGACCAGATATTGCTGTAAGTGTGCTTGGTTTTCTTTAAAAAACTAACATGGGATCTTAAGGGTCGTATACTTGATATGCCTTTATTCAATTAACTTGAATTCATGGCTAAGAAAATAAAATGATTTAAAATGTAGAAAGTAGAAATTGGTCTGTCTCTGATCTGTCTTCAGCATCGTCTTGAGCTGCATTCACCCAAAAGCCGTCAGCCAGAGACAACGTTGTTGCCCCTCTTAAGCATCGCCATCAACTGCGCCAAGCTGCGTTCGTTTCTTCTGCTACTTCTACTTGCTCTTCTCTTTCTCTCTCTTTCTATATATCTCGCTCACTCTTTCCCTCTGCAAGCTTTGGCAGCTCGTTTGCTGGCTTCTGCCGTTGCTACGACTCGAATATTAATAGGTGAAAGTTGTTGCTTGATTTTTTTCTTTTTTTTTTTCATTTCATTTCTTTTTTTGCCTTTTCATTTTCTTTTTCTTTTTATTTATATTTCTGCTGCTGCTTCTGTCTCTGCCAGTGTTGCTAGAATTTTTAAGTAACTCATTTTATCAAAAAAGTAGCTAGAAATAGCTGAAAAAATATCAAAATTCAGTATACCAAAATAGTTTAAGTTGAATTTTATAATAATTAGGCCCGTTTTTTCAATGTCTAAATGAGGTAAATAAATAAATATATTTTGATGTAAAATGTATAGAAATTACTGTCAAATTTTAAATAATATCTTAAATACAGTTTATATGTGCATTACAAAAAGGGCCCTAATAATAATAAGGAACTAAATAACTTTTAAATTTTTTTGGAAATATAATGATTTTATAATTTTTGCTTAATTGCTGGCAATCTGAAAAGTAGTCAAATTTGTTTTTAAAACAGCCAAATTTCTTTCTAATAGAATAAATGCAATATTTTTTATACTTAAATCAATTTTATGATTTACTATTACAATATTTTTTTTATTATATTTTATTTGCGAGAGTTTTCATTTTTGCATTTATTATTCAAAATAAATATTCTAGCTTTAAAATGGCTAAAATGTCAACACTGATCGCTGCGGCAAACCCTTGCAACTGGTACAATTTATGTTTCCTTTCTTTTTTCTCTTGTCAGCAAACTTGTTTTATTGGCCCAATCTTGTCTTAGTCCTGACCTATTTTTGAGCAAAGTCCAAGGTAGATTCTCGCTTTGCGTAGCCTTCGCTGACAAATACAAGTGTATACAAATAAATAATAAATTATAAATATTGTGGCCTGACTTTGTCACTTTTGTCGCTTTGGCATTTCCATTTCCATTATAATTAAGCGCTTACATAATCAAGTTTTGTTTACAAATTGTTGCTTCGCTTTTTTTCGAGTTCAATGTCCCAACTTGTTGCTGGCTTGTCTTGTCTACACAAAACTCACAGCTTGATTGCAACAGCTCCTGGGCGACACGACGCGACGCGTGTGGATCTCTCTGGAATGCACGGCGTATGCGCAATATTTGTATCGTTGTATCGATTTCTGGTTTCGATTTGGCTTTCGATTTTTGTTTTCGATATTTGATTTCTATGCATTGATATTTAGTTTTATAAATATTATTATTATTAATGCTGCCACTTTTTGCACGCGCAATTATTTAGAATGACTCATCGGGTTTTCTGTTGGCCAAGTTATAATTGTATTGCCAAAAAAATTTCTGTGTGTGTGTGTGTATCACGCGTTTTGCTGTTTTTTGAAGTGCATAACAAGAAAATAGTTTAAATGTTGGCGTCGATTCGAGCTGATTCGAGTGGAGGTTGCTCAATAATACCGTTTGCTTGATAAACCGCTACAAATTACATACAAGCATACACACATACATACAGACAAAAAAAACATACATCAATATACATATAGTTATATATATTTTTAGTGCTGTTTTGTTGTTGTTGTCGTTTCTGTTTTCTGTTTTCTATTTTCGTTTTGAATGCGATTATGCAACCTGCGCTTGAGCTTCGCTTGTTTCTTGTTTCTTGTCTTGTCGCTTTGTCGCTTTTGTCGTTTGTCGTTTGCCTCGAAATGTTGGCCAAGCCACGCTTCGTTGTCGCATCTAATGAAAGCCCCGTCATTAAGCACCCAAAAGAGAAATTTCACCCCCCACTCAGCAATCGCAAAAGAATTGCAGTTAAAGCTTCTGCTTTTTATTTTTTCAACTTATCTGCTTAAAGGTTTCTGAAAAAATTATTATCATTTAAAATAAAACAAGTATTACGAAATCAGATATAATTAGCAATGTTGCAAAATAAATTTTGATTTACAAATAAGCTAAGAAAATTCCAAAATGTATCTAAGTTTTACTTGTAACTTTAAAATCCCTCAAACTTGCGTGTGTTGCACATATTTTCTATGGAAACTCTTTCGCTTCCTACTCGAAAACTAAAATAGAGCTTATGCATTATGCAATGGCAGTTAATTCTACATTTAATTGCCCATCAAATGAGGCAAAAAACGTCTAAAGTATATTATGTAACAAGCACAAATGTGAATGGATGGAAAATGTTTTTTAGTTTGGAATACATTTTTAAAAATTTTATTCTTTTTTAACGTCAACTATAAATAGTTGAAAATTAATCACTTAAAATGAAAAAAGGAATAAAATTTTAAATTAATATATGTAAAAATATTATACAAAATTTAGCAGTCTTTCATTTAAAATGAAACTAATAAATATGTATCATTAAAAATAAAGTTCAACGATTTTAAAGATTTAAAATTAAAAAAAAATAAGCCAGATGATTTAAAGTATACAACTTTATACTGAAAGGATTTTAAAAAACTTTGTAAAGTCGGATGTAGCTGTAATTACTTTAAAAAGAAAGAGAGAATCTCATCAGTGGAATAGCCAACTAATGACCAGACCTGCTACAATACAATAAGCCTTTTGTATCTCACAGATACATTTTGGCAGCTCACAAAAGAAAATGGGTTTAATTTTATTCCATTCAACCATCCATCCATCTATCTATCTTTCTATGAGTTTGTTGTACTCACATTTCGTTCGCCTTTCTTTCCCATATATATGTTTTTAAGTGGCGGACTACCACAACAGTGGCTCGCCTGCTGAGCCACAGTTTGAGCCGCAGTTTGAGCCACCATTTGGTTGGTGGTTTCTTTGCCCGCATCGTTGAGTACTCGTACTTTGTCTGTCTTGTCGACTTGTTCGCTCGACTTGCTTACTTATTAGAACTTTCACTTTAGGTTCACCTCAATTTCAGCGCCTCTTCCCCCCTTTTCACCCCTTCTACTCTTTCTTCCTTATCTCTTGCACCTTTAGTTCAGCAATTGAATAATAGTCACATCGATTTATCGTTAGTCCGTCTAAGAAGTTACTTTTTATGAAAACCAATATTTTAAACAACAATTTCAAAACAATTATTTTGAATTTGAAAACCTGACAGGCAAGTGGTTAATTGCGCATGCAAAAAGAAGAAAAATATGATTTTGGCTTTCGTTTGGCGAAGGTTAAGTCTTGTTTATGTAAGATGCCACAATTTGATTTGAATTGGTTTTTTTCTTTTTGTTTCAAAGGCAATCTTGAAAGCACATAACATACATACAAACATCTATTTGATTATATCTACAATATCTTTAATGAATGATTTGATTTTTAAGTTTTTTCCATCTTTTATTTTGTTTCTGTTTTGCAATTTTGCGAGACGCGCCAAAGTCATTTGAACCTTTGTCTGTATCTGTATCTAGTAGATACACGATCGCATCTATGGCACGTAACTTAGTGCGTGAGTGTGTGTGTGAGTGTGTGCATGTGTGAGTGAGTTTGTGTGTGTGTGTGTGTGTGTGTGTGTGGCTCTTACCGCTATTTACATTAACATTAGAGCTTTACTTATGCTTTGTGGTTGTTGCTGTTTCTGTTGCTGCTTCTGACAGCGCAAAGTGAAAGTTGTGTGTTGTGTGTATATGTGTGTGTGTGTGTCTGTGCTAAGCCGAGCTAAGCTCACGCGTTATGCGAACACACAGAAATTGTGGCTTAAAAAAATAAATTTATTTATTTTTTTGTATATTGCCATCGATAAGAATTCCAAAAACGATAAGAAAAAGAAAAGTAGTTTTTACTCTCTAAATAATTACGTTAAATAAATATAATTTCTAATTCTAAACTTAAAATGCGTACTTTTCCATTTTAATTTTATTTTTATTTATGATTTATAATTAAATTATTTTCAATTAAATGAAAAGTACTTTTCATAATTTTTAAAAATGTATACAGAAATGTATTGGGCGTAAGTACAATTGTTATGAATTTTATATAGCAAAGAAGTATTTTCCATCAATAAATATAATATTAATTTTTGTATTCCATGTTATATATTATTTTAATATGAATAACAATTTCGAAAAAAATAGCTTTAAATTCAATATTTTTTATGGTATTTAAACTGGAGAAATTTAAATTTTAATGGCTGCGTCGAATGTGAATAGTTTTCAAAGGTTAAGTAAATTGATTTAAGAATTATAATGACAGAAAATAAAACAATTTCCATTCGCTTTCATTGACAACCGACCATAAATCAAAACAGCAATTAGAAAATGCAAATATTAAATGATAAACAAAATAAACGAATGCACTTACAGATGCGATGCAGCAGAAGTTGCTCATACGCCGCGTTGCACTTTCGAAAAAAACCGTTGACTGAAGAGCGGAAAGCAGAGAAAGAAAGAAGGAAAATCTTTGTTAAAGTTCATAAACCTTCTGGCAGACAAAAGCGACTAACGAGATGCCAACAATAACAAAACAACAATAACAACAATAACAACTTTGCAGCAACTGCAACTGCAACAAGCAGGTTTCGACTTCTACAGCAACTGCAACTGCAACATGAAAAGCCAAAGATTTCCCAAAAGCAACAGCAACAACAACAACAACAAGAGTAGAGAAATTTAGTAAAGTGAGCGCATAAATCACTTGTATATAAAATTTAATATAAATATATATGGATTTCCTAAATTACTTCTGACAATAATATATACAATCACGATGAATGCCTCAATGATAATGATGATCATGATCATGATCATGACGTTGATTATGATCATGATGCTGTTATTCATGTCTGTTTATAAGTAGTACGGAATTTCCACAGTCGGTTAGCGTACATTCAACTTGGGGCAATGAAAATTGCCAGAAAGAGAAAAGTCACTTGCCACAGGCCAATGTGAAAAACGTGGAAAATGCTGATCGCTTTTCTCTCTCTTTAAAACTTTAGATAATTAGCAACTTTTGACTTTTGTCTCTGTCTTTGCCTTTCTTCTAATTTCATTTTTTATTTTGACTGTAAAAATGAAAATGAAATCAAGTTAAAGATTCGCCTGACGCTTTGGATTATGGCAGACACACATTTCAGCATCATTTGGGAGAAAGTAAAACCCGAGCTGAGAATTAAATGCCAGGCCTAGAGGCCTGGTCGATGACTTACCACACGGTAAGCGAGCCAACGGGTCGTATGCGCATTGTCAGTAACTGCGACTGCGACTGAGACTCTGACTAAGACTCTGTTTTAGACTCTGTCTCTGGTTGAAGAGAAAACTCTCAAGAAATGCAACTCAAGTAGAAAACTGACTGCAGACTCAGATAGCTGCAAGTCGTTGTCGTTGTTGTTGCTGTTGCCGTTGGAAAGCCGCATCAAAGTCTCGTATTTCAGTGGAGTCTGGTTTTCTGTTACCATTGCAGTTGTTGTTGTTGTGGTTGTTGTTGTTGTTATTGCAGTCACTCCACAAAACGCATTCGAATTCTTGCATTCGCCTTGGCATTGCCTTTGCCAATCGAAACAAGAGTTTCACATTGCATTCAGGGCCAGCTTTATTGGTGTGGAGATTGTTGAGCACAAAATACTTTCGACCTGATCAATATCATTGATAAAGAGGCCAAAGTTTGAGTTCAAGAACTTGATATTATAAAATGTTATGATTAAAGTATTTACTAGACATGAGAAAATTCCAAAAGAGATTCACGATCCAAAAAAAACTAATAGAATATTAAATACTGAGTTGGTTATACATCTACTTAAAGGATATGATATGTACTGGATAGATATATTCAATAAATATTTTTATAATCTAACAATTTAAATATTTTAGATCTTTATGTAGATTTAAAAAATTATTAAGAGTTATGGCTTGTCTTTAAGCTAAGGACGAAAAGTCTTGTGGCGCTATAAATCAAATAATAATAATAATAAAAAAAATATTATATAGATGAATGGAAACTAAAAGATATTGATTAATAGATTTTATTTATTTATTTATTTAATGTCAACTTAGAGCAGTTGACCAATTAAGTAAAAATTAAAGTATAATTAAATTAAAATTTAATTAAATATTTGTAGTTATATTTAAATTTAAGCTGAAAAGATAAAAAGTTAGTTTAAAAAATTGAAAATTAAAAATATGGGGGTATTAAAAATTATGAAATGATCCAACATTCATTGCAAGGATTGGAAAAAATTCAGAAAACCAAATCAAATCAAAAAGTATTAGTAGTAATAGTTAGTGATATTACAAGTATTAGAAATATGTAAGGTTAGTGATATCTAGAAAGGAAAAGGAAAAGGGAGGATTTCTATATTTAAATGCTTAGGTAGATAGTAAACTATATAGATAGAGCAATCGCAAGATTGATTTAATCTTATAATTATCCATAAATAGATAATATTCACATCTAAGAAAGAAAGATAGTTTCAAAAAAAAAATAAAGATAAAGATGGCGGGATAGACAGATGAATAATAGATAATCGTGCCTCATCCAATTCTTATTCACTTTCATCTGCGATTATTGAGAGTAGGGCACGTCAAATGCTTCATTGGATGCGAACTGTCTTTTTCAAAAAATTTACAAAATCCTGACCCAATTACAAATTCTCACGCGAAGAACAGATTGAAAAAGAATCAAAGAAAGACAAAAAGAAAACTGTGAAAAAGCGAAACGTCACGGTTAACAATTTCGCATGCATTTGATCAAATACGACTAAACAAATAAACAGACCAGAGGGGAAGAACTGGAAATGAGGCAAGAGAGAAGAAGGTAAAGAAATAAGCGTGACTGACAGCTAACAAAAAAATAAAGAATAAACAAAGGGGCAATAACTAAAAGGAAGCAACACAAACTATTGGCCACGCTTCAAGCCAAGATCTGAAAAGACAAGATGAGAAAAGAAAATGTTGAAGATTCTCCCAAAAAAAAAAAAAAGAAATGCAAATGCTTTCTTCATGGGGGCCGATGAGTGTGCAGTTCCTAAAGCATAGAACCGGTTCTCTAGACATGAAAGTGCTCCAAACGGAAGTGTGAGAGAGAGAGAGGAGTAAGCAAGCAGAACGAAAAGAGAGAGAAAGAGCGGGAGAGAGGAAGGCAGATAAAGAACCAACAGCAACAACAAAGACGCGTCTTTGGTCAAATATAGGTCAAAAGAGAAACTAACGGTACACGTTGTTGCTGCTGCTAAGACAACATTTCGATTTGTCTGCAGAAAGACAGAGACAGAAAGTGATAGAGCGAGAGCGAGCGAGAAAGAGAGAAAGAAAGAGAAGCTGCTGATGATTTGGGTTACATAAAAGGGCGCGAGCGAAAAGTAGAAACCAGAAGACAACTCTACGCATGCGTATATGTATGCGTGAGACACACACACACACGCATACACACACACACACATATACACACAGTGTAGCGAACAAAACTTGTTGCAAAGAAAGTGAAACTCTTTTTTTCTCTCTTCGTTCCCGCAGGCAACAATTTGAGCCACTTCTTCAAGTTACTCCCGCCCCCTCTTTGTCCACCATCTCTCCCCTTCTCCTCTCCCTAAGCTGTGCTTTATTTTTATGCTGCTGCTGCTGCGCTGTCTGTGAATCTTTGGCGAATGGGAAACGTGGAAACCTGAAGAAGGTTGAGGTTGTTTTACAAGCGGTTGTCATTGTTGTTATTGTCACTATTGTCGTTGTGGTATTGCGAATTTTGTTGTTTATCATTTATCTATCTACAAATATATTTATTTTTATTAAGCGTAGTTTTTGGGGTTGGGCTAGGTTATAACTTTGTGCAAATAAATTCCATAAATGCCAGATTGTTATCGGACGCGGCCTTGCCCTGCCATGCTATAGATACCATATTTTTTGAGCACAGTAGATCAAGCATATTTGGCATATTTTTGTAAGAATTACATAGACAAAGACTACAAAAGTTAGAATACAATTTTTAGATAATTTACTTAAACTAAAATAATTTAAAAATAAGGCGATAAAAACTGTTAACAATATTTTTCTTGAACTAGACTAAATTTTAAAGTAGATTAAGCCAGATATATTTTTTATATGAATCAAATTAATTCAATATATTTAATTTACATTTTTCTAAATTTCTTGGCAGCATTTAATTGCAATTTAAATTATTTCGAGTTTAGTTTATAACTTCTTTAAATGCTCATATGAAAAATCGTTGGAATATATATTTTTATGATTTCGGTTTTGCATAATATTTTCTAAACTCATTTATTTTCCATATCGAATTGATTATTTAGTATATTTTTGTATTACTTATAATTCGTAATATATAATTACTTCTAGTATTTTATTGCAATATTCTTATAGGGAATCATTTGATACTCAATTCACCCAAAAACTATCTAGAGTTATAACAACTCCATTTTGGTTTTATACAAATAATCGAAATCAAGTTTAGAAAGTAATATATTTCGTGGGCCCAGCTAGAATGCAGTCGAGTCTCGGTTACAGCCAGTCTCGGCTTTTAGCCAGTCTCCTTTGTCAGCTTTTAGATCCGGCTTGAGCTGCAAGTCGAATCGAGTTGCGTTATTTTCTCTTGAGTTGTTTAAAAAATAAACGGGCTAAAAAGTGAACGAAGTAGCAGGCGCACAGCTTTAACTGCTTCTTTTTCTTGGCCTGGCTCAAACAAGAAAGAAAGAAAAATGACAGAAGCAAAGAAAAAAAAATACCAACAAAGAGAGGGGAAAAAAGTGAACGAGTAGAAATTACGGTAAATAAATAAATAAAGAAAGACGGCAAAAGAAATAAGCGAACGACGCGTCGTCATGAGCGAAAGTGAAATCTGCTAATGAATTCTTCAACGTTGAATAGTTTTCAGTCATTATGTGCTGCTGCTGTTGCCCATGGCGTATACTTGATGATATATACACATGCCATAAATAAATATGTATGTGTGTGTATTTGTGTGTGTGTCTCAGACAAGTTAAGATGCGATTGGAGGAGCCTCAAAGCTTAAGCTGATCTTGTGCTTTTGGTTTTGGCTTTGGTTTCGGTTTCGATTTTGGTCTCGCTTATGGTCTTAACTTGGTAAAAGTTGCTAGATTCGTTATAGCCATTAACCAGCTAGCAGGCAGCCATCGATTTCAAACATTTCTCGAGATTGCAATGATTATTTTTTTATTTTATTTTTATTTTTAGTTTTGTGGAATTGTTTTTTTGCGACGGGTTCATTGAAACATTGCAGTTGTTTCAAGTTGTTGTTGTTGTTGTTGTTGCTGGAGGTCTTAAACTTGACTTGAATTGCAGTTGCAATGCACTGGCAAATGTGGCAAGTGGCAGGTGGCAGGTGGAAAGTTGCCGCTAGCTACTCGTTGTCAGATCATTGCCCCCTGCTGTGAGGTAGATCATTTAAATCGAGTGATTAACAATTTTTTTAATTTATTTTTTTTTAAGCGCATTTATATTTAATGCTTGAAAAAGCAACAACTATCTAAGCTATTTTTACAAATATTTTTACCATTCTCCACTTCACTTATCTCTCCTCTCTTCTCTCTCCCCACACTCCATCAGCTTCAGTTTCTCGTCTCTTAAGCATCTACTTATAACGATCCCTCAACTTACGCAACGCCATCGATTGCATAATTTGTACAATTGTTTAATTTTTATTTACCTTTTTATTTTTTTGCTACTTTCAGGGGAAGCTGAAAAAGTCAAATCATTGATCAGATTACGGGCCGAACTCTCGCCACTCTTCACGGGCAAAAGAAATGCCTCGAAATATGCCTGGGCGTAAGTACAATAAAACAAACACGATTTCCTATGTCCGATAATACTGACAAATAAGACTAAGAATACCAAAAATACACTAATGAATATTTGACTTAAAAATAAAAAAAAAATATGTAGGAGTTTTGTTATTAGGAAATTTAAATTATGAAACCAAAATTTTAGATCAATCATATTAGAAAAAAATAAAGAAAGTAAAAGTAGAAATATCACAAAAAAAATATAGTAAAATTTTAAGTGTAAGCAAATATTTAGGGTATTCTGAAACTATGATATTTGCTAGTGAGTGACCTTTTTAAGTTTCTGCTCTCGTATTTATGATAAATTCCCAGTTCAATGAGTTTAATTTCAATGAACAGCTGTTTTGTATAAAGCAAGCATTCTCATTATTTCGTTTACGCTCATGCGTTTGGTGTCACCGTCTTTTACTCTTGTCTTTTTTAATGCTTTTGCCACTGTAAAAAATCCGTTTTATAATTTAAAAAAATTTGCATATCTATATTTAAATTTAAAATCTGTCCAAGGAACAATCACTAAGAATGTAATTTGTAGGATTTGAACCCTAGTTATTTAACTGAAAATTCGAATTCTGACAGGTCGGCGACTCTAACCGTAGAGCCACAGGACCACAAAAAAGGATTTACTTTTACAACCAATACCAATACCAACCTCAGTGTGACCTTATTTCGTTAGATACTTTTTAACAGTCTGGCAACCTTTCTCCTTTTGAAATTTTGTCTCAATACGACGAATTTTGTATACATACCCCAGGGCATGTTTGGTGTGATATACTTTTTCTGTGTGTTTGTTGTCATTACAACATATAATACTTTGCCACATAACACAAATATTAGAGTTTCTGAATACCCTAATTGGTTTCTGAAGATATTGACAAAAAAGTATAGAAATAGTAGTAAAAGTGCAAATGACGAAATGAAAAATATAAAAAATTTAAATATAAAAATATTTTATTAAAAATCATGTAACAAATATTATATTTTTCATTTCGTCATTTGCACTTTTTATTAAGCTCCTAATATATTTAAATTAGAAGTCAGTCAAATAACATAAACATAGAATTTCGCAGTACATTTATTTTAGAATCATGTAGAATTGGTTAAAAATCTATTGTAATACATTTTTTTAAAAACAAATGTTATGTCGTCAGTATAGAAAGTGAATATCACAATGAAATAAGAACTTGAATCACCAATAGAAAATAAAATCAAGCAAAGTCAGCACTTTTTCGAAATATTTATTAATATTATTTTTCCATATACATGTTTATTTTTTTTATTTAATATAATTCAATGGTTTTAACAAAGACAGGTGTCCTGCCACCTTACTGGACAACTTAAACAAATCAGAATTATCCATATTTTGTGCTTAAAATGTTTTTCCTTTTTTAAGTTTGGGTTTATTCCAAACTTATTTTAGTTTCATAAAATTTTATGCCTATTATTTTTATTAGAAATTGGTTTCTGAAGAATTTCAGGATATTCTAATTATTCTCCATTAATTTATGTATTATTTCTTTAATTTTCCATGTCACAGAGTTGTGGAACGTGAGCTGAATGTGCCGCTGCCGCTGTCGAAGATCATCAAGAAATGGAACAATCTGCTGCAGGAGTACAAGGCCATCAAGATGTCGGAGGAGCCGAAGCGACGCGAGTGGCCCTTCTTCACACTGATGGACGTGTATTTCAGCGATCAGGTCAACGATCCCTCGCTGCGACTCTTCTCCTCGACCAAGACACTGAAGGAGACACTGGACGACAGTGTGTTCGAGGATGATCCAATAATTGCATCGGCAATTGCAGCGGCCACAAGTGGCGCCTACATGGAGATCGATGAGCTCATCCGGCGGCAAAAGGAACGCGCGGCAATTGCGGCCGAGCGGAAACTGGCGGCGGCAGCAAGTGGAGCAGCTGGCGGGGATTACAAGTACGAGCTGAAACCAATGCTGGGCAGCAACAGCAACAACAACAGCGGCAACAAGTTCAACAGCAACAGCGACATGGTCAAGTTGTCCAAGAGCGTGGATGATCTGTCTATGCAGCAATACAAGATCAAGCAGGAGCTGATGCGGCAGCGGGAGCAGGAGCAGCAGGAGAACATGGTCAAGATCAAGCAGCATGCACGCCAGCAACAGCAGCAGGCACAGCAACAGCAACAACAGCAGCAGCAGCAACAGGCACAGCAGCAACATCACCAACAGCAACAGCAACAACGTTTTATGGGACATCAGGCTTCATTGTCGCCACATCCGCATCGATCGCCACCAGGGTTGCAGCATGCATTGCAGCAGCAACAACATCTGCTGCAGCAGCAACAGCAGCATCTGCAGCAGCAACTGCAGCAGCAACAGCAACAGGCACAACAGCAACTGCAGCAGCAACAACAGCAACAGCAGCAACAACAACAGCAGCAACAACAACAACAGCAGCAACATCATCATCAGCTTGCACATCCACATCAAACATCCACACCGCGTCCTTCGTCGCCGCCAACCACCGCACAACAAATACACATCACAGCCACCCAACATCAGGCAGCCCAACAGCAACTGCACAACAAGCAGCAGCAGCAACAGCAGCAGCAGCAACAACCCTACACCGATCCCAACACCATTGACCAGTACCTGCTCTCGTGGAACAATTTCCATGGCAACATGTGTCGTGGCTTCCATTCCCTCCAGAAGGACGAGAAAATGGTCGATGTGACGATCGCAGCTGGCGGCAAAATATTCAAGGCCCACAAACTGGTACACTGAGCAAAAGAAAAGATCGGTTTCTAAAATCTAGAATATTGGTCATCATTATATATTTTTTTCCTTTTTATATAAGGCAACTTCAAGAGAAAAGAGTACAAAAATCTAATTTGACAATCTCTTTAATTTTTTTAATATGATAACTTTAACAGATAAATCATAAATCAGAATATTGGTCATAATTTTTTTTTTTTTTCAAATAAGGCAACTTCAAGCGAAAATAATACAAAAAAACAATTTAACAATCTCTTTATTTTTTTTTATATAATAACTTTAACAGTTAAATCAAAAACACAATATTTAATCACGATATTTCTTTTAAAATCATTACTTAAATTTTTATTCTTTTACGCAATTTTCAAAAATCTTGTTTTATTTTTCTCACAATTCAAAAATTTGTTTTCTTAAAAGTCGAACCCAAAAATTTTTTTTTATCAGTAAACTAACAGCGATCTTGTTTCCCCTTTCTTTCCTCCCTCTCTCTCTTTTTCTCTATGTCTTTTCTATTGCAGGTTTTGTCCGTATGCAGTCCGTATTTCCAGCAGATCTTCCTTGAGAACCCATCGAGTCATCCCATACTCCTGATGGCCGACGTCGAGGCCAGTCACATGGCAGGTCTCCTCGACTTCATGTACAGCGGCCAGGTGAATGTCAAGTACGAGGATCTGCCCGTATTCCTTAAGGTCGCCGAGGCCATGAAGATCAAGGGACTTCACACAGAGGTAATTTTAAGATAATTGATACTCGGGGATTTAAAAATACATTTTTGTAATATAAAGTATCAAAATCTTTATTAAAAAAAAAAAGTAACCAAATCTTTAAAAACGAAAAAATTTGCATAGAAATTGAAATTGAAATTGCATAAAAATGAGATTTAAAATAAAAAAAAAAATGATTTGAAATAAAATACCAATAAATTAAGAGAAAAAAAAGTCTCACATTAAAATTTGACAAAAAATAAGTGCTTCGATTCATTTTCTATCTCTAAAAATCAGGGACCGTAATCATAATGAGTTATATTATAAAAATTACAAAGTAATGATTATTAAAAAATTTTTAGGGATTTTCTTTAATGATAATGATTAATCTTGAGCGAAAAAATAAAACTCACAAGCAATAATTATTTCTGATTTTTATATTTTCGCTCAAAATAAAACTCACTTTTATTTAAGTTTACGTAATCATTTTAAAGATTTTTTTTTGTGTTTTATGGGTCCCCTGGGTTTCTGTTAAAGAGATATGCAAAAATACTGAATGAAAATCTTACACAAAAGCCAAGAATTAAAGTGAGTTTTATTTTGAGCGAAAAAAATAAAAATCATAAATTATCATTTGTGAGTTTCATCTTTTCGCTACAATTTAATCATTATCATTATTTTATTGTAAATGTATTCTATGTATTTTTTGATGTGATAAATTTCAATAATCATTATTTGCGGTCTCTGCTAAAAATAGTTAAGTATTAATTATATTTTTAACTTTCTTTCTGCGAATTTAAATATGTGAAACTTGCCTAACGTACTGTATGTAATTGAGTTGAACTCTAATAATTCCTCTTTATTCCTCTGTATTCCCTACAGAAAAACCTGGACAGCGATGCGAGCGACATCAGCTCGCCGCTGGAGGCCGATGGCACCGAGTGTCGCTATGAACGTGGCACGCATAGTGTTAACATCACCAGTGGACTTGTTGGCTACGGGGCCACAGCCCTGGAGCAATCCTCGCTCAATGGACCCACTCCCACTCCCCTGTCCCTGGCCAGTCCGGGTGGGGCAGGTGGTGGGGGGCAAGGATATGCTGGTTTTAGGGAGCATATCAAATCGAAGGCAACGCTCGCCGAGAGCTTCATGAAGAATCTCAATCGCAACAACAACAACAACAGCAACAGCACCAACAACAACAACTACAGCAGCAACACAAGCAGCAACAACAACAACAGCAACACGTTGTCGGATGCGGAGAGCAACAACAACTCGTATGCGATTCTCCAGGCGAATAGCAAAAAAATGCTCGACTCGGCCAGGAAACAACACAAATATTTGGCCAAAAGGAAAATCCTAATGCACTATAACAACAACAACAGCACGGAGCAACTGGGCAATCCGGAGGCAAAGAGATTAAAGGAAATGGAAAGATATCCGAGTGCAGAACAGCACGATGATGCACTGAACAACAACAACAACAACAACAGCAGCAGCCACGCCTACAGTCACGCCCACAGCCAGGACATCATGGAACCGATCACGACAATTGTGCCAAGAACTCCGGAGCCGACGCACAACAACAACAGCTTCAAGATACGCCTTGTAGAGAATCATCATCTGACCAACAACAACAACAGCAAGAACTCCAGCAACAACAACAGCAACAACAGTAACAACAACAACAACAGCAATAATCATCATGATAATGATGATGATGAGGAAGCCTTAAATCTGGTCAATGGCGATCGACCACGCCCACAAACGCCCACACCGCCGCCACCCGATATACAATTGATCAAACGTGAAGTGGAACCAGAGGAAGCCAACAACAACAACAGCAACAACAATAACAATGGACTTGATGAGCAACTATCGAAATACGACGACAACAACAACAACAATCACGGCCTGGACATGGAAACCGATTCGAACAACAACAGCAACAAGGCCAACACCGAAACCAACAACAACAACAACAACAATAACAACAATGGAGTTGGTGTTGAGCTCGCATTGGCGCTGGGCAAACACAAATTGTTGAATGCAATTAATCGCAGTCTGGAAATGGAGCAACAACAACAGCAGCAACAACAACATGTTGCTGAGGCAACAGAGCACGGCAACAACAGCAGCAATGGGGAACACGACAACGATGACAACAACAACAACAACAACAATCACAGCCAACATTTGGATTTGAGCAACATTAAGAATATTGCAACAGCGGAAATTCTATGCGGTCTGAAGAGCAAGGTGCTCAAACTGGAGGAGGAGCAGCGGGAGCGAGAGCGAGAAAGGGAGCGAGAGAGGGAGAGGGAAGCATGTCGCAGTCTGAGCGAGATAAAAAATGCCGATTGAGGGCGGCAAAATAGAACGAGGGCGGGGTAGGGTTGTTGATCAAATATCGATATATCGATAAATAATGTTGGTGGCGATAATATATAATTTTTATCGATAGTTTTCTACCGAGAATAATTATATTCATATTACTATATGATGATTTTAAACGTCGCTAAAATCGATATTTCTTCGCTAGTATTATCGATTAAATTTTTCAAAATATCAGCAACCCCAGAAGCGGGGCTTAAATATACATATAAATATATATATTTGAACATATGCATTTGATTAAATCTAAAAAAACTAGAGAGAGAATACAATAAAATATAGTACAGAGGAGAAAAGAGAGGAAGAGAGAGGAGAGTACATATAGCGAATCATCTTTGTATGCTACTTATAGTTATTTATTATATCATTTAATATCGTTAATGTAATTTTAAAGAATTTTAAAGAATGTGGTTCCCCCCATTTCATTATTATTTTTGGTTAGTAGGTAGACCTAGTAATCCCCATCAGATTCGCACAATGATCATGAATTCCACTAGACTCTAAGATTCAGATATATAACATATTTATATATCACACTAACAAAAATTATTCAGTAAATGAATGAATTTTAAAATTTAATTTAAGCATTCTGGAAATTGGCCCTGTTGCAATACGTCTTAAGCTCTTATTAAACATTATAATTATTATAATAATTGTTTTATATAATTATATAATTATTAACTATATATTTGACAACAACAAGAAGAACAATTTTGGAAAAACTTTTGTATTTTTATTATGATTATAAAATGTATCTCAACACTAATCACGCATACATACACACATACAAAACATACATACATGCATACATACATATATGAAAAGCACAAGAAGAAGATGAAAAACAAAACAAACAAACAAACAAAAAAATTAAGTAGTTATAGAATGCATATCTCGTTTTTAGTTTTAACTTGCCAGACCTTTCGATGACCTTTGTTTCGTGTAACCCTGGAATGGTTCCGGAAAATTGTTAATTGTTTTACAACCTCAACCTCAAAACACCAACCAGACCACAAAACATTCAAAAAACAAATTGCATTACATTTGTTATAAATACATTTATTTTAGAATCAACCATGGCACAGTGTAATTCGTACAATATTTATTAACATTGTTTACATTTACATACATATATTTGTGTAGTAGTATTTTCATGCTGTTGAACATTAATTTCGTGTACAAGGATGAATGAAATAAAGAAACTGACAAATTCAAATTTATTATCGATAACATTTGTACGTAACTTTACTGTTTAACTGGCACACAGGGCGTCTCTGCGCACACATGTTATTTAGCATGCTGCTAACAGTGTGAACTTACAGCAGGATACGACACCGAGAGAGAGAGCGAGAGAGAGAGAGAGACCCACCCACTCTACTAATTGCTCTCAATGAAACTACGAGATTTTGAGCACAAATATCGAAAATATTTCGTTATTTTTCTTGACCAAAAATAAATGTAATAAAAAAAGGACGACAGTTGTACGCAACTTTAATATTTGAATGAGGCGCAGGGTGTGCCAGGCCTTACATGTTATTTAACAGGCTGCTAACAGTGTTAACTTCCAGCAGGATACGACAGAGAGCGAGAGAGAGACAGCCATTTCCCTCCCTCTTGACTGCTCGCACTCTCTGCCACCTCCTGTACATGTAACTATGCATTTAGGAGCGAGTTTTTACATGCCGCTCTCTGGAGCGTGAGAGAAAACAAGCACGAAATACATTTTGTGTATTTTCGGTGGTTGACGGATGGGGGCGCGCCTTTTTTGCCCATTTTAATCGCGCGCGCATGTAACTGAAAACTATACACTGAAATAGCCGAATACCCAACCGAAGCAAATCCGAAGTACGGCTTAACCGAGGATACACACATACATACGCTGGTGTACATCGTACAGCGAAGAAAAGGAACGCAGCGAAAGGCAGCGCAGTCGCTGCGACGCCACGACGCAACGCGACGTTTAACAGAGGCAACTAACAGAAAGCAGAACAGAAAGTTTGTCGTCCCTTCTGTTCTCTGTGCTCTGTGTGTGGTTGTAAAAAGGCGAAAACGTCACGAGAAAAACCGGTTAATAAATTATTGCCAATTGAATGGAAAATACTGAGTAAATAAATGCATAAATATATTGTAAAAATCGAGACAAGTAGTGTGCATCAAAATCATATGAATTTAATTTGTTAATCAAGTGCAAAATGTAAAGTGAAAAGAACATGGCGTTTGTTGCATTTTTTTTCTCCATATCCATTCTTCGTATTTCGAAACTGCGCAAAAAACGTTTTATACACACACACATACACATACACAGACAAAGATATATAGATGTCCATATATGGAAATGGATTTGAAACAAGCAACTGAATTAACAGCTTGGGATGTCCAGAGGAGTCCACAGGCGACATTTGTCCAGCGGAGCACCCTGGATATGCTTAACGGTAACGGTAACGGAAACGTTAACGGCACATAGAATATTGGATTTTCAAGGATTGCCACAATTAAAGGATTCGCTGAATAAGTATAAAGTACGTAGTACATGAAATGCGAAGCGGCGAAAAGTGGGCAAAAGGCAAAGGCAGAAGAAGCTGAGGCAACGACGAAAACGAAGACGAAGAAGAGAACGTCGCGGCCGTCGCCCCGAAACAGTTACAAAGCAGCGGCGGCAACAACAACGACTACAAAAAAAGGATACGAGCCATAAATGAATTTTACGTATTTCGGTATACACACGACAAACGCCGACGACAACGACAACGACGTTCATGATGATGATGATGATAATGACGTTGATGATGATAATGAAGTTTTTGTTGCTGCTGCTGCTGGAAAAAGGAAATAGGGTGGGTGGCAAAAGTCCGTCTGCGACAGTAGTAACACACACACACACACACACACACACACACACCCTTACTCCACAGCAGATGTTGGGTACAGAAACACAGAGAGAAAGCGAGAGAGCGAGAGCGAGAGAGAGAGTGCCGCGTCGCGCCGGGTACGTGCCAAATAAGGGATGGTCCGTCAATTCGTCGGTTTTTCACTACTCATGTGTACTTACGTATACACACACACACACTCACACAAACATGTTTAATGTGTATTGTTCAATTCGGTTGCATGGACTGCAACAACAACAATAATTAACATACAAATCAATAAGCCGACTGGGCAACACCCTGCAAAACGAACATATACATATGTACATACATACAGTATGTCAAGTAATTATTTTGAAGAAGCAGACAAAATTAATTTGCCTCAAAAATATGTAACTGCAAGATGATTTTATAAGTTAATAAGTCAAGAAAATTCGTTATGTCCTTTAAATCCATTGTGTTCAAATTTTCATTTTTAAATCCTGCATACTCTACATATGGGAGTCAAAATAATTTTGTTATTTTTTTTATTTTAAATTCTTTTGTCCGCCTGTTTCTATGCCAACTACAGTTGAAGTTCCATAACTCGAATTTCTCTCTAACTCGAGCTAAATGTGTGGCAGTAAAATTAATAAACTTTAGAAAAAGAATTTTATAGTTCGAAAATCTCTCTTAATGGAACATTTTCTTCGGATAATGGTGATTCGAGTTAGGGAAGTTCGACTGTAATTCCTCAACTTTGACTCTTTCTTTATGAATCTTGAATAAGATTCTATTTTTTCGTCATATTTCTTATATTATTATTTTGGTAATTGTTTAATCCTCGCGGATAATTAAAAAAAAAAAAAAATAAAAACCTCAGAAAGAGGGCAATTTATGATGAGTTTTGACGTATTCATTTTTGGGGGGTCTCATCTATTTTTTTAATTGAATTTTAAAATTTTTAAAGCAACATGACCTTTTTTGTGTTTGTTTTGTGTTTTTTCACGGTTGTTTTGGGATTTTCATGGTTGCTTCCAATAAATTGGAATGTTTTTCAATGAAAAGCCCACAACAACCGTGCAAAACACAAAAGAAACATGAAAATAGTGCATTTTACATTGAAATTTTAAAATTCAATTTAAAAAAAGTAGAAGAGACCCCCTAAAAATTCTTTCACATAAATTTATCATAAATTGCCCTCTTTCTGAGATTTTTTTTCTTGTTTTTAAAAATTATCCGCGAGGATTAAACAATTACCATTCTTTTTTTATGTTCCTTAAAACAAGTTAAAGCAAAGAACTAGTGAGTGATTACAAAAATTGAATACTTTTATTATTTTATTTTTCTCAAAATAATTACTTGATGCAATTTATGCAGCAAAATTGAACGACACAAAATCCAACAGAGATGGGCAATGCCACAAATGTAGCGCACAATTCGAAATTCGAAAATGCTTAAATATTTCGAAACAAGGCGAATGGTGGTTGTTGTTGTTGTTGTTGTTACCACTGCCGAATATTAGAAAGGGCGCGGGCTAAGGGTGTATGCTAACAAACACACACACACACAGACACTGACTTACGCATGCATTCACACACACACACGCATACAGACATACGCCACAAATGGCGCAGACAGCAGTTCACAGTTAGACTGACTGGCAGACATTTAAGCTGGCGGCAGAGGGCGGTGGTCGACGTCGCCGTCGACGTTGTCGATGCCGTTTTGCTGTCAAGCAATATACACACACACACACACACACCCATACATAGAAATGAGATGCAGTCAAATGCATGCAACATGCCGCAGATTTTTAGCTACTTAACCTACAAAGAGCAAAGACAGCAAATGAAAATAAAAACCTAAAAATAGCAGAAATTATTTAAAATTAACTATAAATAACGGGTGCTACATATGCACACACAGACTAAACACGCACTCGCATACACACACACACCCAAATGAAAAGGACGTTTAGCTGTTACGTTACGTAGTTTTAGGTTTACGTCGTCGTCACTGCCGGTTAACGTCTAGCTTGGTTACGTGAATTAAATTAGAGTTCGCTTACACCAGTTTGTGTGTGTGTGAGTGAGTTAGAGTGTCAGTGTGGCCAGATTATTAAAAGTTAAATAAAACTAGAAAGAAATTAGTAAATAAAATAGAAAAGATAAAATATTCGGTAATTTTCAACTCTTGAATAAAAAAAAAATTGTATTAAATAGAGGGTAATTTATAATGATTTTAGGTGAAAGAATTTTTTGCGGGTCTCTTCTACTTTTTTTTTTTTGATATTATGATAAAAATTTCACTTTTTTGATGTTTTTTTGTGTTTTACATGGTTTACAATCAAATTTCAAAATTCAATTAAAAAAAAGTAGAAGAGACCCGCAAAAAATTCTTTCACCTAAAATCATTATAAATTACCCTCCATTTAATATAATTTGTTTTTTTTTTCACCTAAATGCATTATAAAATACCCTCTATTTAATACAATTTCTTTTTAAGAGTTGCCGCATAGATAAGAAAATTACCAAATATTCAAGCATATTGCGTTAAAGAAAGTTATCATCTTATTCAAAAAACTTGTAAGCTAGATCTAGTCTTAAATACGCTGAACTGACAACACTGAAGATTGTGTATCTGTATAAGTGTGTGTGTGTGTGTGGGTGTGTGTGTACATGTCTTACTTACAATGTCATCAAAAAGGGCTGAAATTGATATATCTGCAATTGAAGCGTATCACAGCTAGTTTTGATGGGCATTGCAAAGGGCAACGTAACATAAGCGGAACTGTAAATACACGTATTTACAAGTATTTACAACAAAGCCAACAAGTGTTTGTAGTATCTCATTATAAGATAATGGATAGATAATTCGGCTCTTTTATGAACATGCACTGATTCAATTCATGCGTAACTCTTCAAGGGGTTGTGAAATGTTGTAATTATCAAAATCATATCACAGCCATTTTGATGAGTTTCGTGCGAATTACCGTTAATGTTGTGCTAAAAACGAGCTGTAAACACGATCCAGAGACGACGACTCCTCCAGGCATAACTTTCTTATACCATGTCGTTAAAATGTTTGTGACCTTATGTATTTTATATCATATCACAGCCATTTTGACGAGTTTGGGTAAAGAAATCTCAACAGAAATGCATTTGTGCCAACTTTTGCCAAAGAAAAAGTTCGAGTTATGGAGATATTCGACTTATAGAGTTCTTTTTCTTAATTTTATTAATTTTACTGTCACTCATTTAGCTCGAAAGAAATTCTGTAGTTGGATTTTTTGGGATGATTAAGAAAGCGATTTATCTGTAAAAAAATATTTATAAAAATAGAAAATATAATCGAATTTATCATATTACGCAGGTAGAATATATTAATGAAATTGAATTTTGAATAAATATAAAATCCTTTTTAAAAATACATGATACACGATATTTTCCCGCAATTATACTTTTAAAAAATTCGGATTTGACCGGCATTAAAGCTGTTTGCTGAAAGGATTAAAAAGCCATATTCGAATTTCCAGGTAATAAAAAGTCAAGTTGTTTTAGATGTTTTGTTTTTGTGTTTTTTTTTTTGTGGTTTTTGTTTTTATTTTTATTTTAATTAATAATTATTTTCTCTTTCTTTTTTTTTATTTAAGGAAACTTTACAAAACAAAACAGGACCACAACAGATGATGCATCTTCTTGATCAGACTGAATATAATCGAACTGAATAATGACTGGCAAAGGATTAAGACGTTTTCTCTAATGGACAACGGAGGCACTAGAACCCAAAAACCTGACTCAGACTCGCGCTCTTAGAAATGTTCTTCTTGTTGTTCAAGAATATAAACAGAAAAAATTGGAAAAGAAAAAAAAATAATAAAAGAAAAGTATTTGAAATAATCTCTGTGTTGAATTGCTTTTCGAGACTATTTGCAAGTTGAGAATGTTGTAGAAGTTGAAAACAAAATTAAATTTCAATCAAATCAATCAGTTTTTACAAATTTTGACATCTTTAATCTTTAATTTCCTCCTCAATTCACATTGGTCGCGTCTGTTGCGTTTTTCCGCCAATCAAGCAAAGTTGTACACATAAGAAATATGTATGTATTCGTATTCACAGTGGGATTAACTAGTTTATTTGTGGCATAACAAAGTATCTATTTTGTTGTTAAACAATTCTCAACTTGGCCAATCCCAATGTGAATACAATCGAAACTTCATTACAATTGCAATTTTTGTAAGAAAAAACAAATTATTTTAACTCAAATTCGTTTCTCGTTCACTTTGCTTGCATCTTTGGAAAACTTCTAGTTTCTGATTTGAATTTTGGAATGGTGAATTTGGATTTATTGCTTCTCTGTGTTTGGTGTTGTGTGCATTAATGATGTATTTTATCTAAAGCAAATATTGTTTGAATTTAAGAGTTTACGCTTTAAGCAATTTTACAAAAATTCATAATTAGTTTTTTGCTATGTTGATTTTAGAATTGGGCTTTAGGTGTTTGCCATCAGTTCAATATTTGATTTTATTTCATTTTTACAGCACAATTTCGATCAATTTTGAATTAGATCTTGAGTAGGAAACTCGATTCTTGAAATGGGTTATACATAATTAGGTAATACCATTCATCGCTATCGACTTTTTATGTTTTTTTTTTTGTCTTCTACATCATGAAATGTGGTTGTTGCTGTGTGGTTTTTATTTTTTGCTCTTCTTCGGCAAAAATTTTCTAGTTTCCCATTTTTGCTTTAATTATATATTTTATAATTTCCTAGTTGTTGTTGTTGGTGTTTCACTTGCAATGTTGAATGTTGCTTGCAACATCGTTAATTCGCCGACATAACAAGTTTTTGCTGGAGTGGCGAGAAAATAACATATTCTATCCAGACAATTTGAATTCTCAATGTTGCAAGACTGTGTGTGTGTGTGTGTGTGGATGTTGTGGATTCAAAATGTGGTGGTGTTGTTGTTGTTGTTGTGCACGTAGAGGGTGGTGAAGAAGAGGGGGGAGGGGGGCTGATGCTGATTTCCATACGGGTTTTCCGGTTATGTTTACGTTTCTCACTGCGTGGTATGCTGCTGCATGACCAGCTGAATCTGTTGATTCTGTTGCGGATGCTGTGGCGTCGCCGTCGGGAAGTATGGATTGGATATGATCTGCGGGGTGTGTAGACACATGAATTGGTATGCCTGCGGCTGTGTTTGCGGTGTATACGACGGCTGTAGTCCCCCGCCGGCAGGGGAGGGCTGTGGTGGCGGATGGAACGTCTGATGCGGCTGCCCCGGTGACGGTGTCGTCGATGGCGGCGTCTGTGCCAAGAACTGCAACTGTTGCGGCTGCGGCTCCGGATAAACACGCATCGGCAGCCCATATTGGGATTGGAAATGTTGTGGATGCGGGTATTGGATGAATTGTGGTAACGGCGCTGTCGCCATCAACGGTTGCCCAGTTGCGGTCGTGGCCGTCAATTGCATTTGCGATGCGTTCATTGGAGCTGCAAATAGATCAATCAATCAATTTCATATTTCCGTTCATTTTACAGAGCACAGTGGAACGATTTGCTTTGGCTAGCGACACAAATTTATATACACTCCGTTTCACTTGAATAGCACACTCCATACACTCAATTTCCTTAGTCGATATCTTTGAACCAAATAAAAAACACTATTGTTTTAAAGTTTCTATTTATAGTTTGATAAATATTCTTCATTATAAAAATGAAAAAACCTAAATAAGCTCAACAATTAAAATAAAATTAACTAAATATTAAAAAAAGTATAAAAATAACTCAAAAATTCTGTTTCACTTGAATAGCACATTTTTTATTAAATATCTTTAACAGCTTTAAACATTAAGATTATTTTTTTTATTTATTTATTAAAGGTTTATCTGCAAATATCTATTAGTTTTGTAATGTGTTGTGGCTCAATTGTAACATGTAACCTCGTAAACCCTAGTGGGAAGTGAATCACATGATCTTTTTATGTAATCAAGGGAAATTGTAGCCCACGCCCTCTAAATGGCTTCAATTAATTCACTTTTGGTTGAAAATTGTTTTTCAGACTCAAAAACGTTTCTGGGCAGCCATTCCCATTTCCATTTCCAACATTTTCTATTATATTCTGATCCGGTGTATGGTGGCCAGTTCAGAATGGTAACATTTCTAACTTCAATGAAGGACTTTACAACACTGGCAGTGTGTCTTGGTGCATTGTCGTGTTGGAAAGCTCATGGCCTATGATTAAACAAATTTTCTAATGCGAAAAAGCATTTTCCAAAACTCCTTAGTACGATTTTACATTAATATTTGAGCTTTGGAATTGGAGTTCACAAGTACCATAGTGAGATATTGCTCCCCAAACTAAAACCGTTCCCACACGGCTGTGCAAACGCTCCAACTGATGAGTGTCTTTTCTTAAATCATGTAAATAATAATAATAGCCGTCTGGTCCTTTTAAATTAAACTTTATTTCATCAGAAAAACCTAAATGATACCGCTCCTTGGTCCATGACATATTACCTCGGCAAAAAGTCAATCGAGCTTCTTTACGTGTGGGGTTGAGTGGGGCTTTTTTTTTAATTTCAAAAGTTTAAGGTGTTCCGCTTCGAAATAACCCTCATTACGGTAGTTTTTCTCGCATTAACACCTGCTTTTGACCTGATCTTGTCCACCGAACCATGAGAATTTGAAGCTTGCCGCAGAATCACTTGCTTATCTGTATTGCTAAGAACACTACTTGTGCGTCCCTTCATAATTTATCCATTGTTTGGATAATTTTTAGTAAAATTGTATATAACTTTTCTGCTTCTTCCTATTTTTTTCTGTATTTTGGTCACAGAAAGGTCACAATCAATATAGCTTTTTATTTGGACCTGTTCTTTGTTACTTAGCGCTGATCGACGGTCCATAATTACATAAAATTATCAAATTATATATAAAATGCACAAATCAATTTAAAAAACTTTATATTTTAATGATCTTGGCAGATAAAATGAAATTAAGTCTAAAATGTGCTATTCAAGTGAAACAAAAAATGCGCTATTTGTTGAAGCAAATTCAGAAGAAATTATCGCAAAAATATAACGGTACATTTCCAGGTGTCTTTTTTTTGTTGAAAGAGGATAAATAAAGTGACAAACAAAATACAACAACAATCAATAAATAATATCAAGCGAATACTTAAAGATGAGCAAATAATAATGAAAAATTTTTGTGTGCTATTCAAGTGAAACGCAGTGTATTTCAACCATTTAAGTCGAATAAAATATGTGATCAAGCTGGTCTAAGGAATTATCTATAATAAATCCACTACACACTAAAAAAAATATTTATTTTTATGAAAACCTCTAAATAAAACTGCTGTTATATAATTATATAATACTCATTTTTTAAATGTATTGTGTATTAAAAATCAATAAAAAGATATTAATAAGAAGACATATTGTGTTACTATTTCATCATCTTGAAGAAAGATGGCCTAATTTCTAAGGAATTTACTTTTTTGTGTTGGGGAAAGTTTCACCTTTAAAATTAATACTAAGAAAATTCTCAACTAGAATTTTAGTATATTAGTAGAATCCACATACTAAAAATACCAATTAAGTGAAAACTTATTTTCTAAACTATTGCTAAATATTTGGTGGAAAAAATCAACTAACTTTCAATTGTGGGTGGGTACGTAGTGGTAGTTCTTTAAGTTACGCCAAATTGGCTAA